>JAOCPS010119362.1:0-15252 GCA_025505425.1 Graphium colonna | reverse complement strand
TATGCAGTATGTTAACAGATGCCTAAATGACGGCATCTGCATCGATCCATTACGTGCGCTAATTCGGACGGACAGTCTCAATATTTGTATTACTAGTATCAATTATTACAACGTGCAAACGTTTCTGCATAGATTATTAGAGGATTATTTATATCTCAGAAGTGTCTAAGGCCTTTCTATTCGGGAAATGTTAATCTTAAACATTTTTTCATGCACGTGTTTTGGACAAGTAGAGATTCAAGACAAATAGTCTCGGGAATAACAAGCACATCGATTCTAATTTTAATTTAGCTACTTATTTCAACAAAGAAATATGGTTTTTAAACCGATATTTTTATCCTCATGCCATTACGTAAATACGGAAATATTGGCAGCCATGAATTATTTTCCACAGATTATGGACCGCAATCGAACGCTACAAATTTAGATTAAGCATTTAATATTTGTGTTACGTATCTATTGTGTTTTTATGTCATTCCAGAATAATTTCGTGTGTCCACAATTACTTAGTTAACTATTTATTTCGCGATAAAATTCCAAGTCTAAGGTTTAACTAATCCGAAAAAGACTTTCTGAATGAATGCAACATTATAAACTTGCAAGCATAAATCACTAGCTGCTCCCACGATTTCACTGGCGTGATTTTTTTTGTTTCAATTGTCTATATGTATCCTGATACTAATCCATTTAACAAACTGTATGTGTGTTGAATTTCATCCAAATACATCCGTTTTTGCGTGACGGAGTATCAAACACCGAAACAGACAAGCTCTCCCCTTTATAACAGTATAGCTTAGAGCTAGGATTCATTAAAAGCTTTAATCCGGACCGCAGCCTCTCTTAAGAGGTCCGTTAATTCCGTTGCAAGCTCTCTGCAATTGGGCAAAGGCAGACAATTAAGTGGAGGGGGCCCAGTCGGCTGTACGGGTTACAACTGGAGTGCTCACTCGTTACCTCGCCGACCGTTCACCGGTTGGCACGACTTGCGTTCGCTCTTGTTATATAGCTTTTAATAACCTTGTCGGCATGAGATATTAGTATAGGCAGTGCTTTGTGTTATATATACTGTGCTAGCAGGCCTGATAGACGAATAACAATCAGAGAAAGCGCCACCTATCGAAGCCAAACTACTTCTAAACCATCCTTCATGAGACGGACACAAAACTTCATTAAAATCGGGTCCGTTAAGAACGAATCACACATATACATCAAATTCTGTTTACAAAAACAAACATTTTTTCCAAATTTCTGAATCAAAAGAAAAATCTCAAATAAATTTTGACTTTTCCATAAAAACTCATTAGCGACAGTATATACTGTCGCTATATGAAACAACAATTCATTTTAAGATTCAGAACTGTTTTTTAAAGTTGATAATTATCATTTGTAGAATCATTCCCTGAAGTTTTACCACCCATTTGTTTCATCCTGTATATACTCGTATACAGACTAGCAATAATATCGAGAGAAAATGGATCAAATAGTTTGTTACCGACATAACAAACCAATTATCCTACCAATTACCTACACTTGTGTTAAATTATAAAGATTGAGCTCGAGCTCTGGTAGCGCAGTGTCTGGGCGTTCGCCTTCAATTCTGTTCACTCGAGGCGAACCTGAGGCACCTATGAAATTGTCAATTTTCTAATTGCAGTTTTAGGCGATGTATTACCATGTGATCTTCGATGAAGGAAATATCATGAGGAAACCTGCATATCTATGAAATAATATTTATAAAATATGTGAAGTCCACCAATCCCTCCCCGCTGTTGCTGCGTGGTGGACTAAGCTCTATTCCCTCGTTCTAGAGGAGACCTTAGCTAAGCAGTGGGATTATTAAAAAAATTGGCTGTTACTTTCCATTTTTTATTTTTGGTGTTAGATTGTATTAAACTGCATAGTCGCCTGGCGTTGCGCCCTTCGGCTTTCCCGCTTCTACTTTCATGTTGTGTTTTTTACAGGAAAATTAAAAAAAAAACATTCATGAGTTAAGGTCAGTAATTTTGAATCGTAAATACAGTTACGAAGCGTCGTTTTAACACTGACTTAACCATAATTAAATTTTAATTAAATACACAATTTTATCCTAAATTAAGACAATGGAAACAAGATCTGAAATATCTATTGAATCTATCTTTTGAATCTGAACCTAAAAACGGTTTTTAATAACTAGGCCATCTGTATAAAAGTAAATTGCTATTTAAAATGTGCATATTCTCAATTACGATGAAAAATAAAACATTAACAGTTACGAGCGTCGCCCTGGCCGCCTGTCCGTTTGATGGCCACTGCCGGTCACTTTTATTTTATTCAAGTTTAATCTTAATTGCTCCCTATCGGAGGCTGATTGATGGGCCTCTGATTAATTATTCTACACTTACGTATATATGAAACACAAGTCTGTCTGCCAGTTCGTTTCTCAATTTGTAATTTAATATAAGTAAATATATTATCATAATTGACAAAGGATAATATAAACCAAAAGGATAATGCTCAAACCAAGGATTCTCTTGCATCAAGATCATAATTATATAATAATAATTTTTTAAGAGTTTTGACTTTATGGATTTGAGTTTAAGCGTGGAATTTAATTAATAATATAAAAGTATGAATTTTGCTTCACCTGCTTGTCGTTTGCGCAATCTGTCATATTGATGTAGAATGCAGTACAAGTTATTTTTTATGAATCAAATTTTCGAATTTATCAAATATCTCCGAAAACCGGGTGTTTAAAAAATAACAGTAGTAGTAGCCTAGTCTCCAAAAAAACATGTTTGATCTTAAAAAAACTTGGTACAGTTTGCTATGTAAAAATGAGCATTGTCCTTTGAAAACAGACTTTTATTCACAAAAATTGCAATCTTCATTGATAAAAAAATATGAAATAAATAATTACAGCCTAGGTTTAGTAGAGTTTTGTATAATATGGCTTTTTTGACAAACTTAAAAAATAAATGCGTCGTTTCTTTTAGAACTGCCAGTCGGATATGCCATATCGTTTTTAATTTTATGCCCAGATTCTTGAGAATTATTTAAGACCTGAAATCTGCTTTGACCCTCGAAATTGGAGTAATCAACGGTGTTACCACTTATATGTGCGAGTAAACACTTAGGTAAAATATCTTTTATTTTATACAAGTAAACTAACCATTACTTGAATAACTTGATACCGTTACGGGGCTGAATGGGCGACACAAGTAGAAGCGCAGGGCGGTGCTAGTGTTCCATCCAATGGAAGTTTCGAATGTAAGCTTGAGATTTGAGTTGAAAGCCGTTTTATGATTATTGATTGTGTGTAAAAATATTCGGCATAATCAGCAATGCAGATTCGGTGGTGCCGCCGACCGATAAATTTCCGAAAGGCTAATAAAGCAATTTCGGTATTAATTGGCCTCAATCAGAAAGTTTTAAGGTTTCCACATTCTTACGTTGATTTTATATCGTTGTTTTTGTCAATGGTAATGCGTATTTGAATAGTCATCGAGAAATAAATGGTATTTTATAAACGCGAATAAATGTGTTGTTGATTTTTGTTCTTCATTGTTTTGTTATTAATTAACCGACTTAAAATGGAGGAAGGTTCTCAATTCGAATGTTTATATAATTTTTATGTATGTACGTTCGCGCATATTTATGAACCGATTTTAAAAATTATTTTTTTTATCTTACTGAATATTCTTCCGGAATGGTTCCATAAAATTCAGTAGGCAAGGAAAATCGGTTCAGTAGAGTAGTTTTTCTATTAAATCAAAACAAAAAAGATTTTATGTATTATTACGCGTATCTCCGTATTTATAAACCAACTTCAAAAATTATTTTTTCATTTTATAAAGCATTCTTTGTAAATAGACCCATTACATTTTCAATACAACCAGTCATTAGTTTGTTTTTTAAATAAAAACAACGAAATGTAATGGAAAAGACATGTTTCAAAAGTACACTTTTAAGGCGTTTGAAGTTGGTTTTTGTAATTTTATGTGAAAATAAACTTGTTTAGTGGTCAATTTATTAATAGAAAGTTATTTCATTGGATTTTCTCAAGCCAAGAGAAAAATTGATAAGAAAATAAATCTAATACAGTTTTGATTTATTGTATTTGACTTTTGGAATTGGGGATCCCAAATACTTCTTCACAAATAAAGTTAAAAAGGACTATACTTGACCAAGACGTCGACAAGGATTAGTATATTTAGCACAAATTGATAGTTGCATAACTTGAACCAATTAATTGTTTTGTATTGCTCTAACGTTACGAAGCCTTTCTCGACAGATGAGTTAATCGACGGTAGTTTCAGATGTCAGCGCGTTCAACCAAACGAACAAACTGTAGCTTAATAATATTGGATTAGATTGGGAGCTTTTTGGACACATCTAAAAGGCCATTTACTGGCCTTGTATTACTAATGCACTTTGGAGGGAGTACGCGTTCAATTAGACCGTTGTGAGGTGGATTTTTATGCAAATGCCGCCGCCGGTGGTCCCGGGGCTTATCCTGCCCCGACATCCAGAGATCGCGTCGCGCAAGACGATTCGATCTTTTTTCTTCGCACCATAATCGTCTATGTACTAGCTTTATTGGCCTGGTTAGATACTTGATACATTGCCTATTTGTTACTTGTATTCGCACAAATGTAAAAATATATATATAGCTTAATTGCAATCAAACAAAAAAACAATACAATCTACAAAATCCTAATATATAATCAGCGTTTTAAAAACGTTCACGGTACAATGACATCATTACATAGACAGCTCAACATCTTGTCACAGCTATTGCTGCACTTCCTCTGCCACCCTCGCCCAGGAAGTACCACCGTCCTTCACAAAGTCGGCATAAAATTAAATATTCATGACTTTTGAATATACCGGATAGCCATGTCTACCCTTCTCTTTTCCCACTCTTTTTCTCTCCAATTCCTTAATCCCGACTCCATCCTATCCAATAACCCTATTCTGTTCAATTCCCAGCCTGACAACGCCCTCGCGTACCTCCATATGTTGCGTGTGTCTATGGGCGACGGGATTGCTTACTATCAGCTAAACTGTCTGCTCGTTTGTCTTCCTATCCATAAAAAACGTCAATAATATTTTTTTTTGTTGGATATTTTTTGTAAAAACTTTTATGTTCTATATGCAACATTGATTTTGCAAGAAAATAAAAAAAGTTTGTTTAATAACTGTCAAAGTTACCTAAAACTAGAGGATGGTTTGAATTGTTTCTCACGTTCGAATTTGTTTACCTAATAGGGTTTTGTCATACGTACAAAAATTTAATTCAAAACGATATCGAATCGACTATCGAGAAGGCCCGCCAAGCCCCTTAAGTCTAAGGAACTTGGTGGCGTTGTTAATTAATGCGGTTATCTCTGATTCTATTTAAAGGTGAACTCGAATTGTTTTCGTTTCGTCCGAAATGGACTTTCGCACTCGAAGCGATCGTTGGTATTCGACGATTATTTCCAAGCGCTAATTCATTGCATTCACGCTGTACTTTTGTCAGTTTTGTTTGAATTGCTCACTGAACATTTTTGCCTTGACTGAGGGTGTTTTGGTTTGAGTTTCGACTTGAATGATGGGCATGAACCAACTAATGAAACAACATTTAGTGAATTAAATTATAATGTATTAACAAATTAATATTTAAAAGAATTTTCCACACAATTCTTCTTCTTCTTCTTCTTATAGTGCTTCTCCAACTAATGAAGTTTATCAGTCAGCTTACCATATTCACTCCTATTCCTTACGACGGAAATATTTCTCAAGCACTCTCGATCCCTGACCGCTCCCTGATGCTATGCAATCACGACTTTCTTGTAAGACCTACTTTCCTTCGTCCAGCAATCCTATGCGACGCAATAGTTATAAATTATTTTATAAAACAAAATTAAAATTATATCTCTTTTAATGATAATCTTAAGGTATTGGAAAAGAAACCATGAGGCAATATTTTTTTTTATCTAATATCTACTTTCTTTTTATGGTTATGGGAGATTAAAATATTTTTGTATTTTTTGTACGTGACATCTATGCTTTAAGAGTCTGTATAGCGTTATTTAGATTTTTAACATGTTAATTAGGCTTTGGGAATGACGTCAAAACTCCTCAACATCGTCAGCGAAAAAAAAGCCAATCAATCAATCAGCAGGTCACAAGCAGAAGATTCCGCGTAGGTACTTGCTTTATTTTAACATATAAGTACGTTTTATTTTTTAATGTTCGGTTATTTTATAAAAAAGACACTTTTAAAAATATAATAACAAAAGGCAGTTTCATTGACTTACTCTTATTTGAGAGATACATTTTTTTCACTTACTTAAATATTTATCATTTATATTATTGTTTTATTTTATTTTTACCATATACACTTAATTTATATAGAAAAATAATACAATAATATAAAATGTCAAAAAATATGCGTTTTCACATAAAGATTATACAATTAAGGATTGAGAGATGAAGTAAAGAATATAAATTGATTGCAATGGTAATATGATATGAATAACAAAATATTAATATTAAAGATTAAGTATTAATGTTGTCAAAGGAATTTTTACACATACACATTTTCAATTGTATAACGGTTTTGTTAGTTAAATATAATATCAACTCTAAAAGAGCAAATGTGCCAAATGAAGGAGAGAATGCTAAAGACCCACTTCAAAAGAACGTACGGGCGAATGGTATAGCATAGTGGCCAAGAGCGTCTCGGTCCCTCCCCTTTGGACCTCAGCCAAATTGGCACGGAGGCGGCCAATAGCGGAGGAGCGCTTCGCACTCTGGCCAATCCTCACCAGGGGCTGCCCACGCGCATACGCCAGCACAAGCTTTGTTTGGCGATGCTATTGTGGTGTTTGGATGGAAACTGGGCTATTTTTCTTATAGGCTTGTGTACATATTGTAATATGAATACTAGGAACAAGAAAATTAATTAATCCTGTAATAAGGCTGAGGGAGATAAGTAAATCTTTTATGGGACAAAGTATACACTTTGACAACAAATTCTAAGAAAACTTTCAAAAATATTTAGTTAATAAATCCATGAAAAGTGCTTGGAAAAGATTGTGTTAAAGGTTATTATAATATTAATGATTAATAATAGCGCATCCTAACATATCGCAATGAACTGCTCGTTCCAGGCTTTTTCAAGTTAAATAAAATATATTGTATGTCGGTTATCAATCTATTATAAAAATACAGATCAAGTAAGTTAAGTAATGGGCCTGCTGAGTTTCTTGCTCCGGTTCTTCTCAGGACTGTGGCTTTCTTTCCAAACAGCTGGTAGTTTCTTTGACAGTCAGTAATGGTGGAAATTTGATCTTTTTATGTAATTTTAGTAAATGTTGTATAATAAATCACGTAATATTATCAAAAACAAATCTCGCTTAACTTCGGGAGAAATTAGATGCATAGTGATGTGTTGATTAATAATTTAACGTTTCTCTAATGCGGATTAAAAACAGTATAACCTTTATGAACGCACTCCTTCTAAATATAAACTTTATTTTAGCAAAATTTCATGTCAGCTCAATTTTCGTAAAAACACAAAGTTTCGTCTCATATTAAATTTATTATGTTATGAAAACAAGGCCTTCAATACTCCCCGATGCAAAATAGTTCGGCTAGTATGAAAAACATAGAGAAAGATTTTCTAACTTAATTATTTTTCATTAATTTAAAACTATTGTACCATCACATGTTATGTTACTGATGCAGCTATTTAGTTATGAAGCAATAAACCATTTTGGCTTTGAAATTTAAAGATATCCTGCTTTGACCTCGAAGAAATCGAAAGCAAAATAGTCCACCTAGTTGTTAATCGGTGCAAAAGATAGTTAAGTATACAGGTCTAGTATGCACAATAAGTCACAGTTAAAGCATGGAGAGAGGAAAAGTGCAGAAAGTTAATTATTTATCCGAATATTATAGTTAATTATAATACCGAATTATCATCAAGTGCCCATGCCGCTAGAGTACGGAGACTTTCATTACAGGATCTCTAGTTATTGTACGGACCCGAGTAGAAGAATCGAAAGATCCCCTAATTGCTAAATATGCCAATACAAATATTTTATCGGTGTGACGACAAAGATATATTTCAATAAATAAAATAATAATTGACGTTGTAATCGTTTAGTAACATTTTGTTCGTAGCATATTTATTCTACGCATTTAAACTATTCACAATGATATCATAAAACAATATTTCTATTGTAACTGAATGGTATTCCTCATAAACGATCGTTAGTCAATAATAATTTAAATATTATTTTACTTTTCAATATTGTTTTAATTTATTTTAATTGACTTTGGTGATTTTTTCTAAAGTCGTAATTAAATATTCACACTGGTTACACGTCCGCAATGCGTTTAGTCATTCGCGAAACCTACTTATGCAGAATTAATCTCGGCCAGTATTGGATTAATTGCTAGTTTTATCAAGTAAATATATGATATTTACCTGATAAAATTGTATATGTATATGACGCAAAAGTAACAATATGAAAAAGTTGCTTGAATTCAAGATAAGATTTGATTTAGACTCTAAATAGATATTTTTTTGAAAATAAAAAAATAATCGTCAATTAACTATCACCGAAATCTGTATCTTAAGGTAATAACGTGTCACTAGGACACGTTTATTTTCACAGAGAATTACAAAATCCGACTTCAAACGCCTTAAAAGTGTATTTTGAGACATATTTTCTCCGTTATTTTGATTTTAAAAACAAACTACTAATCTGATTTTTATAAAAAAATTGAAGAACCATTGTGGAAGTGTACCCTATCAGATAAAGAAATATTTTTTCAAATCCGTTCATAAGTTGCAGAGGTATCTGCGGACATTTCTAAATGCTATTTTTATTAAAAAAAAACTAATGAATCGAATTTTTGGAGAAAACATATAGGACTATTTATGAAGAATTCTCTAACAGATAAATAAGAATTTTTGAAATAGGTTCATAAATGACGGAGAAATGTGCGAGCGTCCATAAAAAACATTAACGTTCAAATTGAAAATCTTCGTCCTTTTTTGAAGTCTCAATCGAAGAAAAAATAAATGCATATATTCTAACAGATATGTCACAGCACATAGACTTCTTGTATGTATAGTCTGTGTACGGAAAAATTAAATGATAATTTCAACCAAGGACCTCAAAGCCTCTAACCACTGAGCCATCGCCACCGCATAAACAACGAGTTAGAGAGCTATGCCGCAATTAGCCGCTAAACGATAAAGCCGGTCAAGAATACAAAGTGGCGTTTCGTTTAATAGACGGTGTTTTATATATAATTTGGTGTTCTGCCAAATTCCCTCGCAGCCACTTCGCCGCAGTGCCAAAGCTGCAGAGCGCTGCAGCTGCAGATATTGCGATATCCAGGTGACGGACTTACATTAGCTGGATGTGGCATGAGAAATATTTTCTTCGATACTTACTTGGTAAATCTTTTATTACAATTCCGGTATTTCATTATACAAAAAAGTATCTCGGATAGCCGTAGAGCACGGGCGCTTACTTTCAATTCAGGAACCTGAGTCAGACCCCGGTGTTGGCCCAACCAAATTAATGATTTTCTAGTTGTAATTTAAGATTACAGTGTTCAACTCATGCATACAACCAAGTTTAACCTATGGAGCACAAACCTGGGCCCTTACTAGCAAACAGAGTGGAGCACTCAGAGTATGTCAAAACAAAATGGAGAGGAGCATTCTAAACCTCAAGTTAAGAAACAAAGTTAAACTTAAAGATATTAGAAGCAAGACAAAAGTCATGAATGTCCTATACACACGTTTGTAAATAACTTGACCAAGATCATAATATATATAAGAAACTCTTATCATAAACAATAATATTCAATCACCCTTTTAAAATTTGTAATATTACAAAATTAAACTTTTTAACAGTTAAGTCTTTTTTTTCAATTTTAAAGTTATGACATTCCATTTTACATTTTCCTCATTTTACATTGAAGGTTAATAATTTGTGGGATATAAATTTATATATTATACGAGTTCCGACTTGAAACTATTTGAACAGTAACAGCTCGCAATACTAATGCTTTATTCGAAGGGGATTCGGATGATGAACGCACAGCATATTTTTTGATTTACCACTTCTGTGAATAATTCGAACATAAAGAATGACCACGAAAAGGTTTGACAGAAACACTGAGATACATAATGACGAAATATGCGTGCAATGAGTAATGGTAGGAGTTGACTAATACCAAGGAGTTATCTATATGTTTCGACGTAAACATTCCCATTTCATATTATTATATTGATCCATTTGCACCTAAGTAGTAAATTAAAGCAACTTGAAAAGTATGTGCCTAATGATTTTGCTGACCTGCAAAAAAAGTTCGCTTTGAAGAATACCTTTCTTGTTCAACCGGTGCAGGAATAAAAGAATTTTGGACGAAAAATGGATTTTAAATTATAATCGTAAATTTGCAATGCAATGGCTAACTCCAGATAAAAACCGCAATAATGCCCTTAAATATTGCTTAGTCATTGAAAAGTGATGGTAACTGCAATCACGGTGCAATTCACGACAGCGTTCCTGTTTCCGTTCAAGCAGTTATAACCAAGTAATGTCTATTGTGCACATTTTAGAATCAGTGGAACAAACCCGATTCGTCAATCTTGTTCTTCACCATTGCTGCTTTATAACGCAAGCCTTTACACTAGTATCGAAACCGTTTTAACATTAAACATATGACATTCTATTTGGTCCAATATTTTTTAACAACGTTTAAATATTTTTTATAGTAATAAATTACTGAATTTATTGCAATTGTGTAAAATATAACACAGGTAATACGATAAAAATAATAAAAATGTCTACGTCGTATCAAGGAAGTTAATATAAATGAGAAAAGCTTCTTTCCTACGGATTACATAACAAGTTATTCATAACGGAGCATTTTAGGATCTTTTTTCTCGGCATACTGCAATTTTATTTTTAATATTACACATTTAAAGCGGAATAATAAATCCACAGCGTTTAAGTCACAAACATCATATTACGTTTTATGAAAAGAGTAGGAATAAAAATACTTATTTAATAAATTCATAAGGATTGCCTCCATGTAGGTCCTATGTTTAAAGCAATTGTATTTAATTGTGCTAAAAGACGCAGCATAGGAAGGTCCTATTACGATACGATATATTTAAAAAAAGTTGTAAAAATTACCTCTGATACAAAGCAAGTATCGATGACGCGTTACGGTGTACTAGAACAGATACTTTGACTATTTAACATAACAAAGTAAATTGCAATACTGATAGAAAATAAAGTACAAGGGGTTTATACGGAAATGAAAAACATGGCTGAGACCATTTCTCTTTGGAAGTGTCAGCCAAAGAAGATACCTAAGCCACTATTAGGAAAAAAACTTAACACCGGCTTTATCGTCTCAAGATAGAAGTTCACAGCATTAATATCAAAAATAAATTAGCCGTATATTGCAGGAATTACAGCGATGGTGGGTTCTATTGTTTTTCTAAAAATCAACCATATAAATTGTTTTTATTTGTTATTTGCATACGATAATAAACATTAATTTAAGTGCGATAAACAATGCTATGCGGTTCAAGTTACCATTTTTACTTAAAGATGCCTGGACCGATTTTATAAATTCCTTTTTCATTAAAGGGGTTTTAATCTTGGTGCATACGCTTCCGGTGGTCTAATGGTCAATTAATTAGGATCTTAAAATGGTAACCTCGAGGAAATGAGGCAGTTCTTCTTCTGTGGAAACAAAACTTGTTTTTGATCCAAAAATTAGGCATCGTTTTATGCCACACACTCCGATATCCATGTAGTTATTTTTTATAATCATGTACAAGATTCTGTACAAGATAGCAATATTTCAATTAAATACTAACTAAACCCTTTATTTCTAGTAAAGTTCTCTTTCAGTAGTAAAAGTGTATGAGAAGCGGCTGTTTATTCCGTATGAACCTTCGTAACAAAATCTGATTTCGATGTAATTTTTAAGGAAGATCTTAAAAAAATTCTTGTAATTCTTTAGATAGAAGCACTCTACTGAAAGAGGTAGTGAGACACACGCCGGAAATGTATCATTATATCTGGCAAGGTTATAACCAAAATACTAGTCTCTTTTATCAAAATAAAATTATTCATTCGGAATTTGGCGTTCAGCACTATGATCCCCTAGGTCCAGCATTGTTTAGTTTGGGAATTCAACCATGTATTTCAAAGTTGAAATCTAGACGATGGCACTCTAGGAGGTAATTTTGATCTTTTCCAAATTATTAATAATACATTTTAAATATATGCCATATTAATGCGCAAAGCATTTTGCCACTATGCAGATCGCGAGGACTCATTTTTTTGGTATTTTCATTAATAATGCCTGGCTTGCGTCCAGGCATTATTAATATGTCATGTAACTTAGTTAAAACCTTATTTAAATTCCAATTTATACCCATTGGCAGGATATGTGCTTATCTGTAATGACTGTGTACGGGAGAAAGGAGGCGGGCTTGCCATTTATCTACATAGTTCTTTATCTTGCAAAGATGTCTTTGTATCAACCCCATCAGATAAGGCTTCTGCTGACTATTTGTTTATTGAATTTGCTGTCAAAGTAGTCAGGATGATTCTCGGAGTAGTGTACTGTCCTCCTTCTATCGATTATTTTGCAAATTTAGAAATGGCTCTGATATCTTTGCCAGGTACGCCCAATGCATGATCATGGGAGACTTTGACAGGGATATTTTAAAAAAAAAATTTCTCATCCTCTAAAATTTCAAAACATAAATTAGTCCGTTAACCTTTCAATTCTACCCCTGAATTCCACACATCATGATATCGACATAAATTAGTTTAGTTACCAGTCAGTTGAGTCAACGAACGCTCCGTCCGTAGAGGTAAAATTCTGAGCATGCTCCGGTGTCGGAGCGAAACATGCGTAGAATGTGAAGGTAACAAACTGCATTCTGGTGTAGAATTCTGCATGGTCCTGCTAACGTTCGTGCTAAGTAACAGTTTTGTCTGTCTTTTTTAGATTTCTTTCGTTTTCCACACACTTCTGTTAAAGAGTATGAAATCCGAAAGTCTATTATTGCAATCAAGTCCAGGGCTGTCGGTTGTGATGACTTAAGCAGGGTTATGATAAGTCATTTAGTGGATTATCTGCTCTCTGCAGTGACACGTATTATATTTTGCCTTTGACTCGGGTCAGTAAGCAATGCTTTGGAAAAAAGCATTCGTGCCACCCCTCCCTAAAGTATTCAATCCCACACTCCCTAATCACTTTCGCCCTATCACAACTTTACCTTTTCCTTTTAAAATTTTAGAAGCCTGTGTTTATAAGCAAAGCTTCTGAGTATCTATCAATCAAGGTTAAGATCAGGACACAGCACCACATTTGCACTTATCAAAGTAACGGATAACAGTAAACACGGGATGGATAACAGGAAAATGGCAGTAGTGAAAGTGACTTTTAACACAGTTGATCACGATATCGTCATTATAAAACTGGTGGGCCGAAAAGCGGTATGTGTATGTGTGCGTGCGTGCGTATCAATATATATTCTAAGATTTAAAATAAACATTAAAAAATTACTCGGTAAATTTCTGTCAGGTAATATGTTCATAAAAAACATAAAAAATATTGCAACAAACAGCTATTCATAACAAAATCTACAAAATAGTAGGTTTTGTTATCAATATCAATAATAATAAAAATTAAAGTGGGTTTTAAGATAACTGGAGATCAATTTAACATGAGGCATATATTTTAAGTACCACCTTAATATTAAGTAGTTGCGTCAGCGTGTATTGTGGGAAATATGGCTAGCAACATGATGCTCACATGAATACAATCGTCAACTAGAAGAGTTCCATTACTCAAACAATGTGATTATTTTTATTGTAAATTTAAGTAAACGAAGCAAATGAGTGAATATTTTACTCACAGTTACTATTTATTACAGGCTAACCGTTGCCTTAATGTTAACCAAATCTAAAGGTATTTTTTTTAACGGAACCTTACGTCTAATCATTTTGATAATTAACTATACCAAAAAGATAAAGAGAGAAACATACACAATTTTAGTTGATAGTTCTTTGTTAGTTACTATAGTATTAATTTAATAAATATTAAGAAAAACAAGCTCTCATTTTGAAGTTCTTTTTGTAACAAGTATCTAAACTAGTCTGTGTGTCATTTTTGCTTTTTTATGTAACAAATATTATATTTCTAAGTCTTGTGAAAACCGTATCAACAAGTTTCCTGTATGTATTATGATACTCACATAAATATCTATATTCACCATATACATATAATGGTTTGTTTGGACTTCAAACCTAGCGACATTATGTTAAATAAAATACCTTTTAGTAACTAAGTCTAAAGTCGGTCATAATAAATAACTTTATGTTCGTTAACGTTAAAAGTCATAATTATTTTATTAAAATATAGCCTGAAGTCAGTACTTCCAGCATTTGGTTTTATGTTACATCTGGAACCTGCAGAAAATTTTACGTTCAGTGTAATCACGGTTGCATTCGAAAGAGGACATGCGGTTGTGTCACAGCCATCAGTCCTTTGTCAATTTCGCTTTTGTCGTAGTAATGGTTGCATCACTATTATAATGGTTCACCTTTGTTAAGACGTACAGTTTAATATTTATGCATATATAACATTGCAATGTACTAAATAATTGTTAATGTAGGCTTGCCTGCTAAAAGTTGTTAAATTCAATAGTAGTAGGTGTCAATTACAGATTATATAAATATTTTTATTGATGTAAAATTAAAAAAATCTTAACTTTGCCTTCCATTTTTTTAAGTAGATTAGTCCTATAATGAACATAAAATAGTAGAACGAATTTAGAAATGTCCGCCAGATTAATCCTTAAAAATAAACTTATCTAACTTTTTACCAAATTAATCCTTAATTTAAAATAAATACTATATATGGCCCAAACTGCAGTCGAGTCTATGTTAATTCACTTATACATTCACGGAGTTAAAAGACCTATTATTTACTACCAGAATTAATTACTTACTCTCTACTAACTCTATTCGTCTTATTATATGTGGCTTAGATGAGTTTTTAGTAGTATGCTTATTGTTTGCATTGCTTACAAAACTTTTTAAAGGCAGTTTAAATTTAAGACGGAAATTAATTAATAACCGGAAGTTATACAAGAAACCACCCATCAAGATTGCCCACAAACCTTTTATATGTATAGGTAGCTTATTACCTCGCAAGGTA
>JAOCPS010119253.1:0-15259 GCA_025505425.1 Graphium colonna | reverse complement strand
TCACCCATATAGATGTGGGTGAGTTGCCTATACAGATGCCCATGAGTAACTAATGAATGATCCGACGTTACACGTTAGGCATTCCGCAAAATCTTCATTGCAGCATTCATGAAACCACATTTGGGAAACACTGTAACCAATCGCATTTATTCTTGGTGGCATTATGATACTCTCCATGTAGTATAAATATCTCCAAGAGTTTCGTATTCTATGTCCCTTTCTACTGAACTATCATGAAGAGAAATATGATCGTCTTCAATGTTTGAATCATCTGAGTTATCTTTTACGGGTTTTGCTTTTTTTTTTACTTTTTTTATCCTTTTTAGGCAATCTCTATTCGATGGTGTTTTTTCTGTGGTAATTTTTCTTTTGATCTTTTTACGGGTTCTTTTTTTAAATTGTTACTTTTAATTTTTTCAAAATTTTCTGGTAATATTGTTACCTCAGCATGCTGTTTTCTTTTACGCTTAACTATAATTCCATACGATAGAACTGGATAAACCTCGTCTTAGATCTATGAAGAAAACCAACTAACGACAATGACATGTAAATCTGTCATTGTCGCCAGTTGGTTTCATTATACTCTCTAGTTTCAAAAGAGTAGACTGATTTTCTACATTTTCTTTATTCACTCCGCTGGTTGAACGAAATGGATTTGCTAAGTTGAGTCCACTTGTGAAGGTTACCAGGTTGTCTGCAAAAACTCTATCAGTTGAGAGCACATTTGTATGGGCAGCATCGGATATAAAGCATATTCAGGAATTTAATTTCTGTCGGATGGAAATAATCTACAAGGCCGAAATCCCAACGCACCATTTTTTGATTTCATTATTAAAATTGGATTCTACGAATTTAAAAAATTTCCCGTCCAGAGGTTGTAAATAAACATATTAAAAATTTTATATGGATTACAAACACAATCGTGCTCCTGAAATAATGACTCTAATAAATCAAAAAAATCATAAACTTCCTCCCTTGTCATTCCTTTAGCTCTTTGTAGGGACACACCTTCCGGTTTTCTTAATGCAAGTTCAGGATTTTGACGTAAAAAAAATTTAACCCAATCATATCCTGCTTTACCCGTTTCCTTGTTGAAATTACGAGTAGAAAAGAAAAGCGAACTGGCATAAATTATTAATAGTAGACGCAAACCTACAGCTTTACCGGACTTAACCTAAGAATATTTGTAATTTACTCTTTTAAACATCAAACATTGCTTTCATTTTGTCTTCTAAATGTACTTGTGCATACTGAATTATCATTGTATTGTCAAAATCGTTAAAATAAAATTGTCGGTTCATAAATAAAAAGAGTTAATTCAACGAATCAAAAAATTTTATATCCTTATGGATAAGGTCTTTTAGTATATAGTAAATTAAAAATATAGTTACAGTTAAGTATATACAAAAAAACATGAAAAATTTTCTGAAAACTTTAACTTAGAAGCAAGGCAATTTAATTTAAAAACTTTTCAAACAGTAATAATATCTGATATTTTGTTAAGTTAGAATTAATATTTAATTGAAATAAAACCTATTATTTCTGGATGCTACAACCAAACAAAGAAAAGTTTTAAAAACATATATGACGTAAAATTATATTATTTTTCTTTGAAAAGTGAGTACACACGGTTGTAAAGAAGAACTCGTAAGTATTAATATTGAAAGCATTGGTAAACGCAAAACAATATTATTTTAAGAATTAATGAATTTAGTGTGTATGCAAACATTATTTCATAAAAATAAACATAATTTCAAAACATGTTGTTTCAAAAACAAAGATCATTCTATAGATAATAAGCGACTTGAAATCGTATAACGGATGTTTATACAATTAACTATGCTGAAGTATTGATCAAAAATGTAACTAATCTGAAGACATTAATGCCGAATGCAAATGCAAGTCGAGTGTAAGATAGTGTTAAAAATAATGTTCAACCTAGAATTCCACCAGAGCAGTGTTGCTTATTCCATTAAGTAAAAAGCAGACAACTTTATATCTTTTCTGTAATATATAATAGTGGACGCAAATTATACAATTTGCGCTATGGCGATAATACCATTTTACTAGCAACCAATGAAGCAGACATGATCACCTTGATACATAAGGATGATGATTGGAGACGGTTGAGAACTTTATATACCTGGGCTCAAGCATAAGCCATAACGACTCGTGCAAAAATGAAGTGCGGAGAAGGATCGGAATGCCAAAAGCGGCTACGGCGCAGCTTCACAAAATATGGAAGGACAAAAACATCTCACTGAAAACCAAGAGTAATATTGTACGAACGATAATGTTCCCTATATTTTTGTACGGCGCGGAGACGTGGACTCTAAAGAAGGCTGACTGGGACCGCATAGATGCCGCAAAGGGATTTCCTGGACAGCATATCACACTAACGTGTTCATACTGAAAGAGCTCAAGATCCAGACGAGGCTTTCCACCTGCCTACGCCGGATCTTAAAATATTTGCATTTGCATCGCTCTCGACACCACAATCCACGATGCTCAACACACGGCTGCAGAAAGAAAAAGATGGCGCCAAGTCGTTCAACAAAAACTTATACTACGTGGTGGTCACGACCCTCAACATTGAGTAAATGCGAGGAGGAGGAAAATTAAATAAGTGTTAATTATATGTTGTTTTTTATTATATACGCATAATACACTTAATTTTTCTTACAGTTAGTGTTCATTTAATATGTTATCAACAATTCTGCAATTATAGGGGTTATATTGCAAGCAGTGGTTCTGTCTTCATATTGTTTGTATTATTTATTCAGTGATATTAATTCTTAAAAGTTACTATCCATATACTGAAAAAATATAAAGGATATGTAAAAGTCACAAACGTCCAAAAATGTCTACAAAACGAAGAAGTTCACAGATAGATTACGTCGTCGGGTGTTAAAACGCTTAATAAATTAGTTTTACATGATAGATGGCTCATGAAATCTTTAAAAATTCTGGCTCAAGTTCAAATGAATCTTTATCACATTTACTGTTTTTATAGCATATATAACATACTAGCTGCTTTCCGTATTTAAACCGGCTTATAAGCTACATGTGTATCAAATTTTACCCATATCCATTTATCTGTTTCTGTGTGATTTACTAACAAACATTCAAACCTACAAAATCATATATATTCAAGTACCTATATGTAGATCTGTTTCGTAAGTTGTATATTACCTTTAGCCAACTATGGTAGTGTCTAACATGTAACTAATACATGCCAAGGATATTCTAAAGCAGAAACTGTGGTACTATTTGAAAAACACTACAATTGTCGTGCTCCATTCCAATAACGACCCGCTGTTCTATTTGCATATGCATTAGCCTTAAACAAATCGGGAAGTCTTCCGGTAAGGACACGCAGTCGGTTAAGTAGGCCTGCCTAATGTTACTTAACGAACTTAACTGTGTTTTATAGATTACAGTTAATATAATAAACAATCCGGTACCTGTAATCTTGTAATCTATTTTAAGGAAGAAGAACCGTTAATGTCGGTTTCAGGCCACGTTTTAACATTTTCCCTTGTTAAATGTCGGAAGAGAAACTAATACGTGATTATAAATATTAAAAACTTCTTTCGTGACAAAACATATTCCGGAAAACTGAATATAAACAAAAGTCAATATGACATAAGTCAGTGCAATCAGCTATAAAATAATATCAGCCGCCATTTAAACACATAAATATTGCAACGTAACTGTTATATGATAATATGTTTGAATACAAATCATCTAATTTTTTTTTTTCATGAAAAGGATAACGAATGAGCTGACGGTTCTCCTGATGGTAAGCGATCCCGTCGCCCGTTGACACGCAACATCCGGAGAGTCACGAGTGCGTGGCCAACCCTGGTAATTGGATAGGATGGGGTCGGGATTGCGGATTTGCAGGGAAAAATAGTGGAATAAGAAAACGGCCATCTAGCATCCCCAAAAGTCATGCATACTTTATTCTATGCCAACTTTATAAAGGGCGGTGGCACTTCCTAGAGCGAGCGTGACCGTAGAAGTGCAGCAAAAGCTGTGAAAGATGTTATGCTCACCTAAATAGTAACTGAAATAGGCTATATGTTATTTTACATAAGCTTAGACTGCGGTAGAAACTTCCCTTGATAAACATATTAAATTGCAAGCTACCATATTTCATTTTTAACAGTTTTGTTTTATTTTCGACATGCTAGATAAATAATATTTAGGTATCACATCTGACACGTTGAATGAAGATACTAAAGTAAGAAACCCAAAAATAATACACGGTTTAATTATAAATCAAAGTCATATCTAACACATCACATCTACGCAGTAACTTTTTATCAAGAACGAAGAAGATCGAAACAAAAATTAATATTCAAGCTGAAGGTATGCAGTATTGACAAGTGACATCAGGACATCAGATACCTCAGTCCTACTCGTGACTATGAACACTGTAAAGGGTTTGAAACATCGGGTGATAAAATTTTAAAATAAACCGCGATAAAATCCGTAATGTTGTTTAATTTAAAGTGTCAAATATTCGCGTAAGACTTAGAAATAATATAATGGAATACTAATTTTATGCGTGAAATACAATCCAAATTTTTTATCTTTATTAAAAGATATAACTAAAAATATAAATCATTTAAGCAATTTAATTTCTTGAAGACAAAAGACCTAAGATTTTCACAAGTTGATAACGTCACAAGTTAACGTTGAAAATTGATAATTAATCGTTTTTGAAAAGAATGCAGATCTAATGGTCCATGAAATCTGCAAACAATTCCGTTTGAAAGCACTGCATTCGTACTATTTGGCTCAAGTTCAAATGGTTAATTTTCATAGAATTTGCTGCATTTAGTTGCAAGTATTTAAAAACCTTAACTCGATGAAGAAACTATACGAAACCAGCGCTTTTCATTATGTATCGAGTAGGTGGTGATGTTAGAGCCGTGGTAGCTCAGTGTCCGGGCGCTCGCCTTCAATTATTCTTACTCGAGGCGAACATGAGTTCGATCCCCGGTGCCGGCACCAATGAAATAGTTAATTTTCTAACTGCAATTTTAAGTGCTGATTTACCACGTGCTCTGCGGTGAAGGAAAACATCGTGACGAAGCCTACATATCTCAGAAATAATATTTCTGAGATATATAGGTATGTATCTCAGAAATATTATTTCTGTGAAGTCCGCCAATCCGCACTTGGGCCGCGTGGTGGACTTATGTCCTATACCCTCTGTATAGAGTGACCTTTGCCCAGCAATGGGTTATTTAAAAGATGGGCTGTTACTTTTACTTTTAAGTTAAATTCAAATTCAAATTCAAATTTCTTATTGAAGTGATAACACTTGCTTATTGATAGTCAAGGATGCTACCACCGTTTCGGAAAGAAAGCCACTGACCTGAGAAGAACCGGCGTAAGAAACTCAGCGGGACTAATTTTTTAAAGCATTTAATAAAATATACAAACAATAAATATTCCTTGAGAAAGCTGGAGAGATACAAACATATGTTTGTTCCTTGTATTTCTGTCATGCACGTTGCTAAATTTAACAAATTGATTCTTATGTCTATCAACGTGCATAACATTATCGAAAACATACTGAGAAGCGACAGTCAGAATTTTTATAGCTTTAAACAATTCTCGTAGTGAAGCTTTGGGGCCAAGGTTATAAAGTGCGCGGATAGCTCTTTTTTGAAGTACAAATATAGTGTTAATGTCCGCTGCACTTCCCCAAAGAAGAATACCATAAGACATCAAGCTATGGAAGTAACTAAAATATACCAGACGGGCCGTTTCTACGTCCGTTAACTGTCTGATTTTTTACTGCATATACTGCTGAGTCTATTGGCCAGCTTATTAATACGGGGGCCTCACTGCAGTTTGGCATCAACAGTAATGCCTAAAAATACAGTTGAGTCAATTTGGTCTAACACTTCCCCATCTAGAATTACATCAGCTTTCTGACGTTTTACATTAGGAGTGCTAAATTTGATACATTTAGTTTTTTATTATTTAACATGAGATTGTTAGCACTGAACCAATGTAATACCGTGGAGAGTATTGTTCACGTCGTCATAATTGGAGGAACGTCCCTTAACTTTAAAAACTAAAGAAGTATCGTCAGCAAGCAATATTCTGGTTCACGTCGAAGTATATTAATATATCATACAATAATATACATGAAATTTCTGCATAACATATGCTGTTCTCACAAATTACTCTATATCTCAAAAAATAAATGTGCTCCAAATGCTAAAAATCATTCGAATATCTAAAAAACATCTAAATCTTAAAGGTTCCGTGGAAGAATTGATCCAAGTAACAAGGTGGCCCCTTGTACATATAAACTTTAAGATTCTGCATCCAGTCTTTGTTTTCCTGGTGTTTTCAATAAAGTATTTATTAATTTATTGTATGGTGTGGGTTCCGTAATTAAATATAAAGGCCAGTAACATAAAGCAAACCCGTTTGTACAGAGTTCTATTTCTATTCCTAGGAGCGATGCTTCGTAACCGTCTTAATTCGCCCTGATTAATGCGGATAGGGCTGTGCATTCAGCAATTAGCTTCGGTGAGATCAGTGCTCTATTCGCGGAAGGCGGTAACGCGACCTTTGCGCTTAACGACCCGCTATGACCGCACCGGCCTACTGACGACTTACGAATAGGGCTGCCAACTGTCGGTAGAGTGTCGCTCAGCAAAAAATGTGTACGACTCCTGCTATATTATTGCCAAATCAAAAACTATGGGTAGGGTCAGTAAAGCAGATATTTTAAAATAATATTTATTTTTAATGAGATTTTTCTCATTGTCCGATTCCGCTCATCTTACTCTGTCACTACTTGAGTAATGATTCAAATGAGATAAGTTTTTTTTAAATTGGTTCATCAAAGTCGGGTGATAAAATTTAAAAATAAACCGCGATAAAATCCGTAAAGTTGTTTAATTTAAAATGTCAAATATTCGCGTAAGTCTTAGAAAAGAATATAACATGTTATTCTACTTATACAGGATGATTTGTGAGTCACTTTCAATGCTTTAAGACGTTATATGCGGGGATCATACATGAAGACTAATAATATTATTAAACATAAATATTGATTTTCCACATGGTAAACATAATCTGAAGTTAAAAAAATTATTACTTAATTCATACTCAACCAACCGGACACGGCCTGGCCGGAGTCGACGGCCTCGCGCGTACCAGCTTATCACAGCCGCCACACTTCATTAATTTATTGGAAAATATCATGACAATAGAGTAACAAGTGCTCTCTTTTAATATCGTAGAATATTGTATACATTAACAACATAAGCGTCTTACGACGTAAAAAAATACGCAACAATAACTGCTCATATATGAAAAAAAAATCAATTCAACATAACAACAGAGCTGAAACAGACGTAAGAAAATTGCAAAACAGAATTATCTTTCAACGAAAAATAATTCAACGTGTACTTATAAACATTAAAATAATTACATATTACATTATAACGTATAGCCTGAAGGATGAAAGACGTTATCTTGACCGTCCCTTGTACTTTAATATAAAAACTTTTTTCGCGAATTCTCTTTGTTACATCTTTTACCCTCGAGCCTTATGTCTTATTAAGAAAATAGTTGCGTAGTTCCATTACTAATCTTGTTACGATAACATAATACCATACCTAACAGTAAAAATATTTTACTCGCGTTTGTTTTGGTATACTGTTTCGATCAGAAACAAAACTCAGATTATAAGCTTTTTTTCTAATCAAGGAATACGTACAATAAAAATCTTGTGTCTATACTGTACTCTTCTGCAATTGAAATTTTAAGGTCCGAATTCCTACACCTGTTAACATACATGATTTAAAAAAAACCGTTCAAGAGCGTGCCGGGCATGCACTTGAAAGGGTTCCGTAGCCATCCGATGGTCCGACCGAAAAAAATAAATACCGATAAATTCCATGTTGCGCTCAGCTCCATGCATTTTTTTAAGACGAGTCCGCTATAGTTTTTGTTGAAATTATTTACTTAGACGTATATAGCACATTTTTTAAGAGTTATTGTAATAATATTTGAAGAATTAAGGAGAAGGGGGGACGCTCTGATTTTTAACTTTGTATTGGGATATCTTGAGACTGGGGTGTTTGATCCACATGTTTCCAAGGCAACTTTTATTGCATTCCAAAAGACCTCTCCAATGCTACATGATGGAGTAAATTAAACTTTTTAAAATAGCTTTTTGTTATATTTATGGTGATATTTTTTTCATAATTTTAAAAACCAGGTTTTGGATGATCAATATGCATTTCTCCACCAATTTTTGTAACAATCGGTGCATAAACTACTGAGCCCGGACGGACAGACAGACATGATGAAACAGTAAGGATTTCTAGTGGAGTAGGAATCCGATTGGGGAACGTTCGCAATACCGTCAAAAAAGCACACAAACGAGAACAACTCGCAAGGAACAACATGTATACTGTCGTTTAGTTAGGGTTAGCTGGTACAGAACCCTATATAGGGTAAAAGCTCGCCTTTGTACATTTATTTTAAATCTTTTATGTGTTACTCTGTATTATGTTAGTGGACAATAAAGAAAAAATATACTTTATATAACCACAGATGAACTGCGTAGGAGTTAATATCGAGTTCACGACCCATGATTACGATCGCAGGAGTTGAGCCGGCTGAATCACTTGACAATGGATGCAGCGGCGCCTAATTATAGTGGCCGATGACCCGCCATTGCGTCACTATGTGCCTTATCTAGCTTAACACCAACTGTTTGGACGGCAAACTTGAAAGCATCCTGAACTATGAAATATTTCGACTAAAAATGGGTTGAGCATTTTGAATTTACAACACTCTATTATTTCTAAGACTTACTCGAATATTCGACATTTTAAATTATACAACTTTGCTGATTTGACTGCGGTTTAATTTTAAATTTAATTTAAGGAACACATCGCTGACATTAAAGACTGCAGTCTGCAGTTTCTGAACACACTATACGGGCGATAAAATTTAAAATATAAACCGCGATAAAATCCTTAAAGTAGTTTAATTTAAAACCACACTAAATAGAATCAGTTAACGTTTACCTATACTAATATTATAAAGCTGAAGAGTTCATTTGATTGATTGAACGTGCTAATCTCAGGAGCTACTGGTCCAAATTTAAACATTCGTTCGGTGCTGGAAAGGCCACACATCGAAGAAGGCTTTAGGCTATAGATGATAACGTTCTGATCAATAGAAGCGGAGCATAAATAAAAAAAGGGGCAATTCATGCTAATGAAACCGTAGGGAGCAGCTAGTTTAACAATATACATGATGGTGAGTCACCTTCAATACTTTAAAGCGAGGTTCTCCAAGCGCACAATGCTAATGCTGCCAATCCGTGTGCGAAAGAAAGAACCGTCCTCAAACGCACCGGAATGACAAGTTCAGCGATCACGATGCCGCAGTGCGGAACGGAGCGGGAGCGAATGGTGCCGTAAAATCGTTGATTTTGAGAAAAAACAATTTTGTTGTATAATATTGATAATATTATGACCGACATCACACACACCATCACAGACGCTTATTTTAGTTTGATTTTCTATTCATTAAATATCGTACAATTTAAATAATATTGGTTTTAAGATGACGAATAAAGATATGTTTGGCAATTTTTTCTATCGGATAAAGTTTATCCAATTGTGTAACGGACTTCAGACGGAGCTTAGAAAGCATCTCAAATATAAGTGGTTATTTTTTACATTTTTATAATGTAGTATAGTGTTGTCCTTATTGATATATAACTAAGCCACGGCTTTTTTGGCTTAATGTAGGTTTTATCAATTTTTGTCATTCCGGGATTAATATTGGTATGAAATTTGTTTACAAAAATAGGCTGAGACGACGTTATTTCTGTATTCGTAGGGAATATTACATTTTTTCGTCCAAGCTCCACAGCAAATATTTGATATGAATCCTTTCCCGTACACCTAACAAAGTGTATGTGATTTTTCTTGATGTTCAGGGGAAAAATATCTCCGCCACTTATGAATTGATTTTAAAAATTCAAATTTCATCTGATAGGGTATAATTTTAGGATATGCCCACAAAATTTTCGTAAAATAGGAAAGTAGTAGTAGTAGTACACTTTTAAGGCGTTTGAAGTCGGTTTTTTAAAATTTTCTATGAAAATAGACTTGTGCGTGATTAAATGGTATGGATAATAATCATCGTTACAAGTATCCTAACAAGATCATTTGTTTACGTACACGTTTTTTCCTAATGAAAAGAGCGCCTATAGCCTGATGGTTGAGGGTTCGAACATCTGATCACGTGGTCGAGGGTTCAAATCCTACAATTCGACTGTGTCGTGAACCATATCCTAGCACAAGCCTAGAGAGTAGTTGGAATGGCTACAAGAAATATTAATAAATATTCCAATAATCAATTTACAGATATTTTGATTTTAAAAACAAAGTACTGATCCGATTTTTATTAAAATTTTGTAGGACCATTGTGGCAGTGTACCAGATTCACCGCCATAGTCACTTTATCAAGCAAAATAATATTTTTTGAAATCAGTTCATGATTTGCGGAGATATGCGCGAACATTCCTAAATTTTGTTATTTTTATTTAAAAACAGACTAATGAAACAATTTTATTGGACTATCGACGAAAAATGCTTTATCATAAAAAAGTATTTTTTAAATTGGTTTATAAATGATGTGGATATAAAAAAACTCGCCCGTAATGCATAAAAAAATGGAAACATTCGAATTGAGAACCTTGCTCCTTTTTTAAATAAAAAAACAGGCTGTCGACGAAAGAAATTCATTAGAAATCTCAATCAATTAAATAGAGCTCAGTCTGTGACAATTGTTGTAACTAGGTCTAATTAAGTGCTGTTCACCTGATTCACAAAAAATGTATTTCCTTGAAACTGTCCTTTGGCTTCTTAAACAAATATAACCTGGGAGTTTTGCCCTATACTAATCAGACCTGCAAGTAATCAAACATCTAATCATTAATTATATAATTGATGAAAATTCTGTTGAAACTCATTTAATTTAAAACCGGCATTATTACATTAAAAATTTTGGGTTTTTTTATTTCAAAAGGCAACTACGAAATTTCTCATATGCCTTTTTGAGTCGATCGCAATTTGTTCACTTTCACAGCTTTTGCTGCACTTTCACGGCCACGCTCGTCCGGGGGAGTACCAAGTTAAGTTATAAAGTTGGTATAGTAGTAAAAAGTAGGCATAAAATAAGCTATGCTGACTTTTGATGATGCCGGATGGCTATGTCTACCCTTTTCTTTTCCCACTCATATCCCCTCCAGATCCCTAATCTCGGCTCATCCTATCCAACAAACCTATTGTATCCAATTTTCTAGGTTGACAATGCACTCACAACTCTCCGGATTTGCGTGTGTCCATGCGCGACGGAATCACTTACCATCAGGTGAACCGTCTGCTCGTTTGTCTTCCTTTACATAAAAAAAAGCTTCAAAGTATGTTTATTTCTAAGACTTACGCGAATATTTGACCGTATAAACCGTAAAGGTGTCTAATTTAAAATGTTTATTTGTTTCTTTAAACTATATAATCTTCGGAGTTACAGGCATTTACTGTTATTAGATCATTTAATGATGTACGGGTATCATTTAATGATAAGTTGTATGTTTATAATAAGTTAAATGTGTTTTACTTCGGTTCATTTTCAAAACTAATCACTCCTTCGTAGAAATTATTCAGGTACCCGTTTTGCATCGGATATAAATCCAATACCGTAGCATCCTTAAATATACCATCATAAAACAAACATTGTTAACTGCTTAATAACGTCTGCTAAATCCCCGTTAAGTTTTGCGGAATTTGAATCAATGACCGCTCCCCAGAGGCAAAGTTGAAATCCGCTGTCGACAAATTGAGAATTACGATACTTCGGCGGTGGATCGCAAAAGCTTCTGTTCTTTTTCATTACGAAAGATTTATAGAAAACTTTGGTCGTAAAGTAAAGAAAGTAGAATTTAGATCTGTTAAGGAGTTTTACACATAATATATAAGAATTTCTTTACTAAAACTAAACTAAAGAATAGCATTTTAAAAATTAAACAGAAATTTTCGTTTGATATTCTTTTGCGACAAATAAAATAAAGTTTTGTTATAATAAAAACATATGATTGACTTTACCTATCCTAAGTAGCCAGTCGAACAAACAAACAATAAGTCATAAGTCAATTAGTAAAGGCTGTACAATATAATAATTATTCTTAAAGGATGTTTTTTTTTCTATAAAAAAAAAAACCTTGAAATGAACTTTTGATTAATAAAATCATCTTGTTTATGGTGTTATAAGCATGCCCTTGGGAAAACAAAAATTATATAAAAAATATTATACGCAATTTTTATATGAAAATGTTTATATTAAAATTGTTATTTGTTGCTCGTTTATGGCACACCGAATTCGCATCATCAAACCTCGTTGGTATGACTGAATTATATTTTGACAAATGTTTATTTTCATGCGAATATTTTATGGATAAACAATATATCAGCACCAAACATAACGCCCCGTGGCATGCCGCCAAAAACGATAACTGCATTCAATTTATTACGTTTTCAAACTTCCAAGCTTCTAATCCCAATCGGAGTCGGCAGAGCTTGGTGCTTTATGATAGAGATAATGTGCGTCGGATGCAAAAAGCAAAAACTTAATTATTCACTTTAAGACATTATATTCATACTTTTTTTTTATTAATAAAAATATATATAATAAATACATTTATTTGTAAAAACATGGTATTATATACATGTGAGACTAAAATAATACTAGTTCTATCTTAGAACTAGTATTATTTTAATTTCACATGTTTTAATATATAAATAAATAAATGAATGAAGCCTTTATTCACTGACCAATACTGTACAATTTAGACTTAATATTTAAAATCTACTAACTATTACTATTTAAACTAAAATCTAATATTCTTTTAAATGTATATATTTTTTTAACTATCAGTTTTCTGGTCAAGTTGTCCTCTGACATAGACCTCCCCTAGCTTCTTCCATACGGTCACGGGCTAGTCTTCTCCATCCCTTTGGAAGGTCATCTTCCCATCATTTAATTTGACGTCCTTTGAGTCTTTCTCCATTTCTGGGATACCATTCCATTACGTCTTTTGTCCATTTTTCCCTATTTGTTCATATGATGTGACCAGTCCAGTTCCATTTCAAAAATTAAATTTTTTGCATAACATCATTAACCTTTGTTGTTTTTCTTATTTTGGTAGTGGTCCATCGGTCACAGAGCCTTATGTTAAGCATACTCCTCTCCTTATTGCGTTGACAGACTGTGAGTTTTTGGTTGTTTTTAGTTGTAGCTGGCCAAGTTAGACAACCATATGTTTTAGTACATATAATTCAGTAACTCCAACTCATCATTATTTAATACCATAACTAGAAAATTGCTAATATCCTTTGCTATAAACTTAAATCCTTCAATAATTTACACCTCGAGGAGATTTTTTCCAACGGGTTACTGATTACTTACGCCTAATCTCACTAGCCCAGACTTTCATAGGAACTTCCTTTCCACGAATTCAGGTCCAATGAAGTCCTACAAGGATCACAGGTCCTTGGAGAACACATTTATGCCTGACAAGCGGCGTTTACAGGAGGCGGTTCCGCACCACACCTTGCGTCTTATTCCTACGCCTGTATGAATTTCGGTGGCTCTTGCTAGTGCATAATTCTGGTAGGTCGTTCTTAAAAAAAAAACAGTGACCTTACGAATAACGTAATGTATATGACTAATAAGCTATACAGGATGATTGTTTTGTAATGTATATGACTAATAAGCTATACAGGATGATTGGCAAGTCACGTTCAATATTTAAGGACGTTATATGTAGGGATCATATGAAGACAAAGAAAATTATTATTAAAAATAAATATTGATTTACCACTGAATAACATAATCTAAAGGTAAAAAAAATATTACGCAATTCATGTTAACCCAGACACGACAAAACCGGAGTGGCGAGGACTGCGGCGTGCTCAGCTGTGTAGGCACCGCGCTGTACCGCCAAACTTCATTAATTTATTGGAAATTTTCGACTAAAACCATGTTCCTAATTTAATTATATAAATATGATAGCAATCAATCTCCGAGTGCTTTCCTTTAATATTGTAGGTGACCAATGACCATGTATATTGAAAGAATTCATGAAATCAAATTCGAGTTCGTCCGGCCGTTCTAACTAACCAATTTGTTTACTCGTTTTCATAAGCGCCACGCTGGTCCAACTCATTAATTCTGCATACCGATTCACAACAAATTTCATTCCGTTACATTGTTTTTATGTTTCTTTCAACCAAATATCAAAACTTATGATCCGTTATTTAAATTCATACCCCAAGGTTGATACGAAATATCGTCGCACCGCGTGGGCGCCTTTTGGCGAACCGTGTTTACTTTAAATCGATCGAAGTTTTTATATTTTTGTTATATTTACATGCCTCACTCAAATATAGACTCGATATACTCGGCAGTAAATATAAAGCTTCTATTAATTTAATGTCATCTTTTAATATCTTCTTCTGCACGTGCCGCGAGAGGCCAATTTATATAAGATATTTACTACTCTGTTACCCTTTTTCCAATGTACCTTGATAATATAAATAACATGTTTATAATTTTTTAATCACACTATTTTTCAGCGTAAATACTTCCTAGGGGGTATAAGCATAATATCTTTTCACAGCATTTGCTGCACATTTACGGCCACGGTCGACCGGGGAAGTGCCACCGCACTTTATGGATAAAGTTTGTTGACAATGCACGCGCGACTCTCTGGATGTTGTTGGTGTCTATGGACGACGGGATCGTTCAACATCAGGTGAACCGTCTACTCGTTTATCTTCCTTTCCATAAAAAAAAACCTCTATTACTACTACTGTAGCTCAATAACCCCGAAGTGAGTTTTGAAATCGAATTTGCGGCATTTATGTCGATCCTGTGCCGTTCTTTGGCTTTCTGTCGGCTTGAAGATCGCATAAATCCGACTCAATATCGTCGCTCCATCAATACCTCGGCCGACCAATAGGCCGACGTCCCATAGGTCGTCCCACATATGCTTTTTAGCACCACGATCTGCATCCATCCTTTCAATACGACCAACCCAACGAAATCGATGTGAATTAATAAATACAATGATAGAAGGTAGGTATAATAAATAGTGTTTTTTTTTTTTGGAGGAGGAAGCAAAAGAGCAGAC
>JAOCPS010119143.1:0-15262 GCA_025505425.1 Graphium colonna | reverse complement strand
TGCTCGCCCGGGGAAGTACCACCACCCTTTATAAAGTCGGCATAAAATAAAGTATGCATGACTTTTGGGGATGCCGGTTGGCCATGTCTCCCCTTTTCTTTTCCTATTCCTATTCTCTCCAAATCCTTAATTCCGACCCCATCCTATCTAATAAACCTATTATATCCGATTTCCTAGGTTGACAACGCATTCGCAACTCTCCGGGTGTTGCGTTTGTCTATGGGCGACGGAATCGCTTACCATCAGGTGAACCGTCTGCCCGTTTGTCTTCCTTTTCATTAAATAAAAAAAAAATTCTGATGCTGCATGAAGATGTCCACACTCTAGTCTGCGTATTTTGATTACTATTTGATGAAACGCTTGTTAAATTGCGAGCTATTATCATATAAAAATTATGGTATTGAAATCTATTGTTGTATATGTTCTAATCGTGTTACAGATTAGTTATAGAGAATATGTATATTGTATTTTGTAACTGAGATGAACTGGAAATAACACATGGAAATTGATAACAGGGATATCTTGTTTTGCAACAGAACAAACAGTGTGTTTACAAATGATAATGTCCGATTCCATTCAACAGACTGCATCACTCCTGATATCAAAACCGTACAAGATCAAGTTATGATGTAAATATTTAATAATCTATTATAATATTTCACATTATATACCTAACTAATTATTGTAAACATACGGCATACCGTATGTTTACAAATTCAGCATGAAGAAGAAATTCACTTTATTTTTATGTATGTTTTACTTTATTACTTTAATGTAAAAAAGTATTTTCGCGATCCAAAAAGAACTAACTCATACTCTTCATTTATTACTTAACAAGACATTTCAAATATTTTTTTTGACTTCCTAGATTTAGCCCTATAAAGAATGAAGCTTAATTTAGTTTTATATGACTTGAAATAACCAATAAAAATAGAACCATTGATCAAATTTTACATATGTAAATAGCATATAAACATAAATACATAAATAGTCAAGACCTAAAATCATAAACCATATTTTGATTTCGCTAAATTAAATAAATGGAACCAAAATGTCTTCTCACTCTCACTGTCTTTCACGTGATTAATTAAATTTCATGCACTAGTACCTTTTATTCCCTTTAAGTTATGAAAATTAAGAAATTGAGCAAATATGTGTTGTATTTTGTCGTTCGTTTTAAACAAAAAATTATACTTTAAAACCTACATTATAACATACTTATCAAAACATATTAAAATCTTGATAATCAATATGTACGTTTTTTTATTGAAATTATGTGTGTGTAAGCACATTATTTAATAAATCGGAAATAGTTTTGTGACGTTGCAAATATAATAGATGGCGCTAAATACATCAATATCGTAAGGTCTAAGTTCGCGGCGATCTACTAGGCAGTTATAGCGACCATATGAGATTGTTTGCGTATAGGGTTTTAAATTATAAATCAGTGGTTGATTAAGATTCAGTTTTTATTTACAAGAACAATAAAATTATCACAAGTAAGGTACGTACTAAGATAAATAAATCAATTGAAATCACTATAAGTACTGATCGAACACATACAAAACAACTTTTACTAAATAAAAACAATACTACAAAGTAAATCTACTTCTAAAACAAAAAAAAGCTAATTGTAAATTTAAGAATTTTCAGTTGTATCAGTCCAACAAAATCTAGCTGGAATTCGGTTTGGGCGGTCAGATTTTATGCCAAAATCTGTGGATATCGCGTTCAACTGTATGGGTACATCATCACCACGACCTGAATTTTCCTTTCGTCGAATCGTTGTCATAACTGCGCTTTGGCTTGTCATCACGTTCCTGCCAGCGTTGGTTGCTTGATAAGCATCATCGTCGATACTGCTCTCTTCTTTTATCTCATCCAAATCTTCTGCTAACTCCTCTAATTTTGATGCTTTTGATAAAATAGGTTTAGGAGACATAATCACTCTGGTCGTTTTATCGGAATATTCCATGACATATTTCTCAATCTTATCAAGTTTTTGAATCAAAAAATCTAATTTTTGCGTATTGTAAGTCAGTGCTTGTGACAGATGTTGCAAATATGATAAGATATCAGAAGAATGTTGAAACTTGTTTAAGCACTCTTTAACTGAATTTATAATAGGAGTTTTCAAACTTTCACAAAATTGGTTTTTCTCAGTTTCACTCATAATATAAACTTTGACTCCCGCTTGACTAGATGTGTTTGTTCCTATTGCTGCAAGCGTTTCGGAAATAACAAAATTGTCTTTTGTGTTATGCTTACGTTTTCTCTGATTATTGTCGATCTTGTTTTGTTGATTTTCTGTCCCTTCAGATAAAGAAAATGTTGAACTATGGTTTGTTTGTACTTCGTCTAAAGTACTGTTTTGCGATGAATGGCTGGCATCATCTTTCTCGCTATTTATTGCCTCTTTTGTATCTCGAGTGTGTTTCGCAAAACTTTTAACATTATCTTTCTTATCTATATTATAGCCGTTGCTTGAATTTGAAAGCTTTCCAAGTTTTTTCCCAGATTTTTTAGATGTTTTCATTGTGTAATATACTGGTGTAGGGGAAAACTCTCGACTTGGAGGTATAACTTTAGGAATTAGATCTTTAGCAAATTTGACAGTTTGTTCCACTATTGCGTCATCGTGAAGACTGGTTCTAAGTTTTTTCTTCTCATTTAAACGAGCTCTATTTACTTCCATAGTGCACTGTTGACTTTTATGTTCAGCAATTTGTTGTTTATTATCAACATATGTCTGCGCATCATGTGTTTTCTCGTTTATTACACTTTGAGGCTTAAATTTTTTGTGAACATAGACATACGTATTGTAAAATTGATGATCAAGATAATAATTATCCAAATTTATATCTACTACTTCTGTTGAAATTGGATCTACAAAAAAGTCATTCACATAGTTAAGGTAATTATATCATGTATCAAGGCAAACTACAGTTTTAAACTTTAGAACATTATTGCTTATACCTACCAATATCCATTTAAAAGAAAAATAAACTTTGTACTAAATTGTGGTGAAATAAATCAACACGATATTATCAGTCAGTACATAAGTCAAAATGACGTTTTGACAACTAGCTTTTCTATTGTACCAGGAACATTCTAAAAAAATATCGATTAGTTTAGGTTTCCTATTATTATTTTTTTAATTTTTCCTAAAATATTTATTTATACTAAATATCATACTACTCCGTGAGCACTTATTCCTAAATAGAAAACCCTCGATTTTCTCTTGAAGATGTATTTAATACATTTTTGATATCTTTACTCTTTCGACACTTAATTTTTTTTATTTGTGTTCCAAACTTAAACTCATTCGATCCAGTAACTTCGAAAAAAAATTGACTATGTCTAACGGACAGAAACGCGTAATATCCTTCTTCGTCTTTCTTAAATATTATGGACGAATACCTGTATACAACTAAAATTACTACTTGCCATTTTTTTTATAAACCACTATTAAAATATTATTTGAAGGTTCTATTTGTTAATTTTCGAATCTAATTTCCATAGAAAGAAATCTGGTAAGCAACGGAAATACAAAAGGAAATCGTTATTTCAAACAAACACAAGGAAGAAAGCAAGTCTAGAGACAATTAGCTTTGAACTAATTAATACGGAACGTGTTGGGATTCTTTAAACGATTGTCACGCGCGGATGCTCACTTATTTAGGACACATCCGTTCCGTTGGAAGTGATTTCCAACCGATTTCAAAAGAGGAGGAGGTCTCGATTCGTCGGAATCTTATTTATGCATGTTTCTTAAATAATCAAAGACACCAGGACCGATTAGGAAAATTCTTTTTTATTTGAAAGGGTATGTTCTCGTAGTGCGATGATGGCATCCTGGATATATAGTATATACGTTTAAACCAATTTGGGTGTTTATTATCGTTTATGTCGGTTTTTTTATTTTCTGTGAAAATAATAATATTAATAATCTTTATTTTTATTTTCGTCATAAAGCTAAGGCAGGTTATTCATTTACTCTTACAAAATTATTTCGATATTTCATATCTGCCAGCCGTCACATGACGAGATGTCTTAAATTTTTATTAAAGTAAATAATTACCAAATTATTTAAAAACGTACATACTAACATTTCTTAACTGACTATGTGTCGTGTGTTAGGACATGGATCACGTCAATGGTTGAATGGCGAGATTCGTAGACTACGTGATCGGAAGTCCGTATCCTAAACCATTAAGCTGTTGGCGCAACAGGGGCAATTTTTAAATTTGTCCTTGTTTCTACTGTGTGTATGTGCATGTGTGTGTGTGTTCTTCAGTAAAAAAAACATATATACATATCATAGAATATAATAAAGCAATGCTTTATATTATACGCGTACCTCTTCACAACCTTTTATGAGGACATTTGTGTAATGAGCAAAGTGCTCGTTGCCACATCAAGTAAATTATTAATTGCAATTATAATGATGGTTTTAGCTAGCTTTTCAGTAAAGAAAGAAAGACTGAGCTGCCGCGTATTTCTGCAAAGCGAACGAATGTGTGTGCGATATGCATTTAACAGCAAAAGTGATGTCATGATGATGTAAAATACTTTTACTACTTAATCAAAGCTTTTGATTCTGCACTACACGAGGCTTAGGTATAATGACCCCAATGTGGTATCAGAAGTTTCTTTTGAAAGGAAATGGAATCCCTGGTGTTCTTGGAAATAGAGAAGTCCTGATTCGGTGTTTTCTTGAGTCTTTTCTCATTCTTTCCTGACCTGTCACTTTCTTTAGAAATAATAATGACATAGTATTGATCAAATCCATCCCCCGAATATCACGTTACATGTATGTATTAATGCGGGAACCGCCTCCGTAGCCTAGTGCGGCTTTGTAAGCTGGAAGTCGTAGGTTCGAATCCCATGGGGGAACAATAATTTTGTGTTGTTGTTTCTTGGTTGGATTGGCTGAAAAGAAAGATGATCAATTCGTCATGGGCATGTAAAAACGTTGGTCCTGCGCCTAGGATGGGATGGATATCCGACCGTGTCGGAGAGACGATCGGAGAGATATTCTATAGTCGTGTCGGATATTCGTCCCATCGGGCTATGAGAGTTAAGGAACAGAGAGTGCAACTGTGTCTGTGCGTACACCTGTGCACTATAATATCTCCTGCGCAGTTGGCTGATCTGTAGGTAGATTAGCCGCCATGACCGAAATTCGGTCAGGAGGACTTTAATACGGGGAGCAAATTCTCCTTTAAAAACATGGTTCGAACAGAGAGTAAGTGACGAGGAGATTATGTGAAGAAGGTGACAAGGTGCCAAACTACATTAAACAAAATGTTCTCTGGTATAAATAGTCAATGATGATATAGTTCAGTATAATCTATTTTTCTATTTCCCGATCGATTCTTCACCGTTTGTATTACTGGTGCTAATGACGACCTTCAACAAAATATACAGTACAATATAATTTATATACAGTTTATGTTTCAAATAGCTGCGGACGAATTTCAATTGCAGTGTATTCTCTTTTCCTTTGCTCTCATAGCCCGATGGGATGGATGTCCGACACGACCGGAGAGAGATTAGGCGCATGACCGACTTTTTATATGACCATCCGACGCATGGATCCTTTTTCCATTTCAGGCAATCGGGTGATCAGCCCGTATTGCCCCTATCCAACCAAGAAACAACAACACAAAGTCATTGCCCCCGCGGGATTTAAACCTACGACCTACGGTTTACAAGGCAAGGGCCCTTACCACTAGCCTACGGAAGCAGTTAGATCAGATTATAATGTTATAAAGATTGTATAAAACCATTGCTAAAATATTTTACAGCGATAAACCTATTCCATACGTATTGAAATAAACCAATTTGTCCATAAATTATGACCAGTAAATATCATTCATGTAGAGCTCCAACCGATTATGACAACCTCGACAGTCCCTGATATATGGTGCCGGGACATGCCATCCAGGATTGTTATCGCCCACTGCCCATTTCCAGGATGACACACAACTATTCCGCCGCCTCACGTTACAAATTGTTCCCGAACGGATGATAAATGGCTTTGGCTACAGTCGGAAAACTGCCTAAACTGCCGGCAAAGCGGGTTTTACTATAGATCAGTATATTATATTCTGTTACTACCTTTAAGAGTTCTAATGTACCTATTAGTCACTGGATTTCTGCTAATTCGATTTAAATAAGACATGCGAGTGTTCAATTGGGATGTTCAAGATGTTTAGAAGTGTTTTGTGTGTGCTCAGTGGTTTGGAGTCGTTTCTTTTTATTTTCGACCCGATAGATTTCCCTATTATCTGCCAAGTCTGTTATTAGAATAAATGTTGTTACTTATTTGTTTTATATGATACTAGCTGGTCCATGCAGTTCTCCCCGTTTTCGCAACACTTTTTGTTGAACGAATTAATTTAGGATTTCAAAAAATAATCATATTCTTTCAAAAAAATTCTATGTCCCTGTTCTCCGTACTGCCAATTATGATTCTTATTTTGTAAACAATTTCAGTCTCTATGACCATATTTTAATGGTGGCAAATGAGCAAACAGTATATCTGTTTATAAATAATTACCTTAAACTAGCACATTCATGACACCTGTGATATAGTTGGTCCATCGCCAAAATATCAGAGGAATTTGCCACCCGTTACCTCATAAATTATCTCATTATTTAACTGCTTCTGCGGCCGTGCCGTAAAGCTGGAGAACGTGAGTTCGAAGATCATGAATTTTATTCTGTACTTTCGAATAGTCGAATGGGCATGCAAATAGACGCTCTTGTGACTTATCCCTCTTCGGTTAATTCGGTTGTCTATTCCATGGCAGAATGTAAATGTCTTTTTTATGGAAAGGAATACAAACAAGCAGAAGGTTCACCTGATGGTAAGCGAACCTGTCGCCCATAGACATACGTAACATCCGGAGAGTCACGAGTGCGTTGACGACCTGGGAATTAGATAGAATAGGTTTATTGGAAAGAATAGGCCGAAATTAAACATTTGGAAGGAAAAGAGTGGGAAAAGAGAAAAGTAGATATTGCCAACCAGCATCCCCAAAAGTCGGCATACTTTGGGTTTATGCCGACTACATAAAGGGTGGTACTTCCCCAGGCAAGCGAGGCCGTTAAAGTGTAGCAAAAGCTGTGAAAAGACGTTATGCTAAACTACGCCCGCACAAACATTAGGGCACTATATTTTTTATATTTGGCCAGCCATACGTTATACCTTATTAACAAGATCAGATGCAAAAACATTAATACTAATCTTTTAGTGATTTCCTATAATGTGGTAAGTATGTAAAATCTGCGTATGCGTTGTCAATTTTTGTAGGTATTAAGTCATTGAATAAAAGGAGATAAGAATGTAGTTGTGAATTAATCAAACACATATTGTCTATGGATGTATGCTCCGCATTAACTCTCAAACTACGGCTTTTATTAAAATAATTTGATAAAGCATATTTACGTAATATTAATATAATTATCAGGTTCTTTAGACATCAAAATTGGTTCAGTAATTCAAGAGATATTTAAATAAATGTAAAACAATTTTGTAACGTTTGTGCGAAATACGTAACAAAATGGCGTTAAATAAGCTTATCGCGTCATCCAAGTTCATAGGTAACTACGAATTAAAGTTTGAAAGAAATCCATCATCTACACAAAACAACCGTTCTATATAGCTAGCTCTCTATGTGAGTCGCTGGTACCCGGTCAAGCAGTCCAATGAGAGTAACGAGAGCTTATAGTAAGATGCCATTCTCTTACTACAAGCTTTTGCTGCTTTCATCGGACTACTTGAACAAAATTATAATAATTGTAACCGAGCTTCAAAAAAGAAAGAGGGTTCTTATTTGGAAAGTTTATATTTTTTACAGATTTTAAAATTCCCCTTTTTTATCTCATTTCCGAAGTGGTCCCATAAACATTTTTTTAAAAATCAATTCATTAGTTTTTTTTAGAACAAGGTAACGGAAAAAGTTATGTCTAAAGTACACTTTTAAGACGTTACAAAGTCGGTTTTTTTATATTTTATGTGAGAATAATCTTGTCACTTGCCAATAGGTCACAATATCTCGCATTCGTCTGTTGCCGCGTATGTAAGTATACTCGAAGTACGGTCTCAAGTAGGCCGAGTGATCCTAACCTATCCAGATTTACAAGCGCACAAGAAACTCTTCATATTATGTGGGTATCCACTGATTTACCGAAAATCAGGTAAACCATCTGTTTGCTTGCCAACCGTTCTCTATAGAAATCATAATACGTGAAGCAAAAACTTTCGAAGTCTTCTTACGCAATTTGATCTGAATGAGTTGATTGTAATTTGGCATAGTTAAAGTTTATATGAGAAATAGTTAAGAAAGTAAATATTATTTTTTTTATGCATAGGTACATACAATTCGTAATCGGAGCATCGTAACCTCCGTAGCATAGTGACATGGACCCTTGCTATGCGAACCGGAAGGCGGGGGTTCAAATCCCGCGGAGGGACGATGAGTTTGTGTTGTTGTTTCTTGGTCAGTACAATGCGGGCTGATCACTCGATCGCCTAAACATAAAGATAATCCATGCATCGGATGGGTATTTAAAAATCAGTAATCGTGTCCTAAGGGCTCTCCGGTCGGGTCGGATATCCCTACCGGGCTATGAGCAAATTTTTCATTTGTGCACTACAATTCATAAAGGCGGCATAAAATAAAGTATGCATAACTTTTGGAAATACCGGATGGCCATGTCTTTCATCCTTTTCTTTTCCCACTCCTTTCCACTTCAAATCCTTAATCCCATCCTATCCAATAAATCTATTCTATCCAATTTCCCAGATTGACAACGCACTCGCAATTCTCCAGATGTTGTGGACGGGATTGTTTACCATAAGGTGAAAAGTCTGGTCGTTTGTCTGACTTTCCATAAAAATACTGTGGCCAAAATTCGGTTAACAAAACCTCGAATTCTTAAAAATAGTTATAATATACAATACCATGTCATTTCATACACCTCATTTACACGACATAAAAAACTTGTCAATCGATTTTTCCTTTTAACAAAACGAGTTGAAAACCGTGACTTTTAATACTATGATACAAAAAAAAGTCGAATTTTGATCATTGCGGGACCCCGAGCATAATTAAATACCCGTGTGTTAAATACGAAAAATCGTTGCCTACTTTAGCACTCATATCTCGCTGATGATCAATATACGTCGCGAGTTAATCTAAGTATACGTTATGACAGTGGCAGGCGAGTTCTGATTAATTAAGCACCGGCACGCGATCCTGGATTCTCATGCTGTTCAAATTTCGTTTTCAGGCGTTGCGTTTTCGAGAACAACTAATTTTCGCAGCGTCACTTGACAAATTGTCCAAAATACGAATCCTTGCTCTGAAAGGAAAATCGCAATTTGTGTCTTTCGCTGAGATCTATGGTTTTTACGTATATTATAAATACAAAAAAGAGTTCCTTTATATTTTATATGATTTCACGTCGTTAATACTCAAACGACCATCATAAATTTTTGTGTGTGACATGCTCAAGAGTACAGAGAGAGAGCTAATAGGTATCAGACATAAAAAATAAAACAAATATTGTCAGATCTAACAGAACTACAACTATTTTCCAGCCTTGATTCTCGGCGGACATACGAAAATCTCAATTAGAAAACCAAACATCCTATTAAAATACAAGACGAAATATATCTCAACACTCGAAGCTGCGATCGAAAATTACTATATGTTACCTGGTCAATTAAGCCTCACTTGGTTTATATTAATATAGAAGGACGCAAACAAGCAAATGACTCATCTGATGTTAAGTGATCACCGGCGTCCATAGACGCTCGATACAGCAGAGGAGTTACAAGAATATTGTCAGCATTTGAGATATGAGAACACTCGTTTCTTGAAGGTCCCTAACTTGTATCGGTCCGGAAATACCGCTGGCGACAATTCATTCCACAGGGAAGTCATGGTAGTGTGTGTGAAGGCATGGCAGGAAATGACGACGAAGTCGCATGGTTGTGGACTGCCAACCGTCAAGGTGGTGTCGATGGCATTGGATGGTTTGTCGCGTCGTACTATGAGGAAACGTAGCGGCAGATACTAATCCGACTAGTTCTTGCTCTTTATCTCCTCGGCTCCTAAGAATCGTAGCGTGTTGATAATATAGATTTTCTAAAGCCTGCCAATCATATACATAATGAGTTAATAAATTACCAAACATTTTCAGTTTTTTTATAACAGTATAGATAAATATAGTACTATCTGATTAGTTTAAATCTATGTAAAAATGACTTGTCAAAATTTTAAAAAAATATTCCTTTACATATTTTCGTCGATATATCTAGAGCTGTTTTCAAGACCGTCATAATCTACTTATTTTGTCATTTACAAGATTTTCTTGTTTGACAGTACAAGGTAAAAGAGCTGTGACCTAAGTTCTTTTTTAGATCCAGCAGTGCTTTATATACTTTACCATTTATCTAATATATCCATCTTCAATTCACTCATCTTTTTAAACTATGTAGTACTTCATAAGGTAAGAGATTATTGACAAAGGAATAATTCCTTTATTAATTTCAGAAAAATCAGTTCAGTAGCCTGTTTTTAAAATCACACGAAAGTACACTTCTTAGGTGTTCGATATCAGTCTTTTTGTAATTTTCTTTAAAAATAAACTTATCCAACGATTAAATTAAAACTTTATGAATATTAAAACTTCACAGTTACAACATAGACAGGGTGCTTATGACATTTAAGTAGTAAATTAAACATCAGACACGTTGTTAAGCTGTTACAAAATAAAACGTTTTATGTATACCCAGTGGGGCTCCAGGTTTAGTCTTCAGTTGTTTACCCGGCGACTTAATTAGCATGTAAGCCCGCTTTGGCTTTGAGCTTTCAGAATTTCACCGCATTATCTTTTTTCAGGAAAAAATAGCTGCACTCTTTCAGCTTCAATTATGAAATGGCTTTAGATTTCTCTGTCGTCTATATTTTTGCGCTTGAGCATATTTTGCTGTCAAAATTTACTTCAGTGTATTATACAGGTTGATTGATAAGTCACCAATGATATTAAAGGAAACAACTGAGTATTCAATTGTCATCATATATATGTAATAAAATAAGATGACGATGCTAGCAGCGAACAAATGGCCAGCTGGCGCAGTTCATTGACCCGAAAATGCGGCCGCGCGCGCCGCCATTTCCGTCCGCTAGGATGACCATGGAATTCGTAAATAATTATGTAACTTATGATTAAGTTTACTCAGTGGTTAATTAATATTTGCTTTTAATATTACGTTTATTCTTTTTATATGATCCCAGCATATAACATACTTGAATATTGAAAGTCGTCCTGAATATGTGTTTTAAAAGGTTTTAATCTTTCGAACTGATATGTAACAAAGTTGTTTAGTCAATAACGATATTAAAGGAGAGCACTCAGAACTCGGTTTTATTATAAAACTCATGTAATAAAACAAGGGGCATAATTTTTGCCCAATTTTGCTATAAACAAATAAAATGTTTGATAATAGGCGCGCGCCTAATATCAATTGTAGGCGCGGGAAGTCTTTTACCCCCGAGCACCCACCTCCGCCTCTTGTAACTGCTACCCGAGATCTGACCCGCGTTTTTCATTGGATTTATTCTAAAATTATACGTTAACCCAGCTAATGAATTATCTGTTTAACAAATTTCATTCCAAATCATTAATATGTTTCTGCGATATTGAGTAACAAACATCCAAATGTATGGCCTTTCACATTTATAATATTGGTATAATAAATAAATTATAGTCTATATGTTCTTCGGATATATGAACTATGTTATTGCAAGTTTCATTGAAATCCATTGCGTGGTTTATGCGTAAAAGAGCAAAAAACATACCTTATTTCCTAAGAATAGGATGATTTTTTAAAAATCCAGTTCACCGCCAGCTCTAAGAGTAACTTCAAACAATTGTTGCATCGACATCCTTGTCATACTTTTATCTCTTAGTTTATTTATCTGCGACGGAATTCAAAAAGATTCCTTGAACGATGCGAACATAAAATGTTTGCTTGCTTGTTAGATAGTTTGAAATTTTTAACGAGCGGCCGCCGTTTTCTAACAAGGCTCTTGTTGCGTCCATCGTTAAACTTTCAAATGCTAAATAGAATTATACAATTGGAGTAAAACTGTTTGTACAACAAAGTTTTCATTTTAGTTTGCCACGTGCTCTTAGATCTAGAACGTCTGGCAACACACGAATCTTTAAAAATATTTCGTTAGCACACGAAATTATTTAAAACTTTTACTATTCAAATTATTTAATATATTTACTATTACTTATCTAATGTATTTACTTCACAAAAAGTTCAACACATTTAAAAAAATTGAGCGCGAGAGAGCGGAGAAGAATGAAAGGTATAGTTGAAGTTTATATAGAGAGTTTTTATATAATATGCATTCGAAATGTTATAAATCATGATTAGTAAGTAAGTCTTGACACACTAGTATCCCACTTTTACAAGCTTTATTTTGTTTTACCTGTCCCGTAGTCGGGTCGAATGCAATCTTGCAAGTTCGATTTGACCCACTTCCCGATTTCCAGTTGAGTTGAAATTTTGCAAACGCATGTATATCGCGAGACAATTCAATATTATGATAATATGAAGCTGAACAATGCACATTTTTATATGGCGTACCGCACTAAGTAGCTCTACACTACTACAGAAGTCCTTTTCGTAAACGAAACCCCGATTTTTGTAGATATTTGATAAAGTCGATTCATCAAAAGTAGTTTCTATTGCATTCTACATCTCTATGAGCGATTGTGTAAACGTCATATAGGTAAAGCAAAATGCAGACTTTTATACTTCAAATTAAATTCGGAGTCAAAAAATCAAATCTATACAGTGGAATATATTAAGAAATTATGGAAATAATTACTATATATAATTATGGATCTTTATGCATAAGAATTTTTTGGTACCACTTTTGGGCGTTGTCCTTTAGACCAATTTAAATCATTGGGGGACCTTGTATTATTAAATAATCCAAAGATAGCAAACCAATCCTGATTCTCGAATGTTAGTAAAACTCATAAAGATAGTAACTAATTAGGTCATACATATATACGGTCGTTTCGCAGTTCTGCTGCCATTTAGATAAACGGATAGTCGCCCTTTACGATATACAATACACATATATGTAACATATATATGTTAGTCCGAATAATCCCGTGTTGGCTTCCACGTTAGTTGCTAATTCCTTGGCTGATTATGCGCGGCCAAATTGCATACAATCTGGCCTGGTACCTTGCCGAAGGAATTTCAACCGAGTCAAGAAATCATAAAGCTCATTCTTCAAGCAAACTTCGGAATTGACTTAATAGGATAGCATTAACTGCATCTGGCACCTAAAGCAACAATGCATACTACTTCGTTACTAAAAAGACACAATTTTCTATGGAAACATGGTCAGTGTTGTCACGTAGTACTATTTATTTTCAAACTTACTACGCTATGCTATATTAAAGCAAAAATACATTTTGTTGTATGCGGATTCTCTATACATACATAAATAACTATTTTCGGTGGATTCTATAGAGTAATACGTATTTAAGTATTACTGAGAAATATAGCCATGGAAAAATACGTCAATCTTCATAAAATTAATAATAAATAAACGTTACTTCTACTTGATTAAACCGTTTCTATACCATACTGATCGTTGTATATTATAGTGCAAATTGAGAGACAAAACAATCTCGTGTTCATAGTCAAAAATAATTTTAAATGTCTTCATTTTACAATTCGAAAACTCGAAAAAGATAATAGTACAAATAAGAATATTTATGAGAGAAATGATAGTAGGGGATGACCTGATTTCAGCTTTTGGTTTCACTAGCAGATATGCATCGTTGCAAAGTTTTTTGCGTAACACCATTTTACATTTATTATTCGCTGCGGGTAGTTTGTGACGTCAATTGGGATAGAATACAATTGTATTACCGAACTCCCCTTGAACTTGGGTTATAAAAATATCTCTTAGAAAATAAACTCTTCTTTTGAGTATATGACATTATGAGCAACAATAGAATCGTATGAGATCAGGCTCGTTTTCGTCGATGAATCTGTAAAAAAGATTAAAAACATATCAAAATGCAGTAACTTTTTTTAAATTTAAACTAGAAAAATCAAACCAATTTTTGTTTAGTCGATGAGTCTACTATGATACCTTAATTAAATTCGCAGACATTTTTATTAGGATATTTTTAATGTACCAGGCGGTGAAGTTATAACCATAACTCTCTTATTACGATTATAAATTAGCTGAACCTACTCTATGTATTATAACAGCTTAATTGCTTATAAAAAATCTATTGGACTGATCACTACCATCTTCACAAGATCGTCCGGTGGGGCCCCAATGTGGTAATACGAGTAGGGTGGCGACCCGAGCCGAGGCTCCTCCAGGATCCCTGGAGCTTAGCCCCTCATAAACGAGGTTTAATCCCCGGGGTCCTAAGCGCCGACCAGCTCAATCCCTTCGTAGCTATTAGTAGCGTATTTGATCTATATAACGGTATTTAAAACAAAATTTGCGATCCTCCTAACAAAAATTTATCTGTAACCGATATTGTGCAGAAAAACCTGATTATACGGAAATGAAATAACAATAGAAACTATAAAGTATGACCTTATTCATCAGTTAGTAGACCCCATTACGTCACCGCTTTCTTTTTCTTTTTTTATATAAAATTACCATCAAGTAAAACCAAACCACCAGACTATTCGACTCTCCCGAATTCCATCAGTTACCATTACCAGGAACAAGAGATTTCATTCCTTATCGCACATTAAAGCTCGACCCAAAAACGGCGACGGGAAATGAAACAGGAAATAAAACTGGGAATTGCGTGACCATAGACGAAAGAGCTGCATTGATACTGCCACAAAACAAGCCCGATTCGACGCAGCGCCTAAGGGATTAGAGCCGAATTGGTACGAGCGAACGATTCAAAATTTTGATTTCAACAGAAAATTGCAATTTTTTATATTAAACTTTCTTGGTTTATAAAGATTTTGATATCAACACAAAATACCAAAATGTGCAGACGGTTTACCTGTTGGTAAGTGGTCCCGTCGCTCACAGACACACGCAACATCCGGATAGTTACGGGTGCATTGTCAACCTGAGGAATTGGATGGAACTGGGAAAGAGTCTTTGTAACAAATAAGAATCCTTTAAATCTGTTAAGAAAACAGAGAATTAATAAGTGAAAT
>JAOCPS010119037.1:0-15263 GCA_025505425.1 Graphium colonna | reverse complement strand
GCGATTATGCATAGGAAGTATTTACAAACGATTATAACTAATATAACTACAATAATCAAATAATCTTATTCTACGGGGTATGATGCCAAGAACGCTGGCTGCATTTCCTCGCTGAATGGTTATATTTAACCTTTGGGCGAGAAAAGGACCAGCCCTATTGTCGCCAGTCATAACATAAATTTTTATAAGCTCTTTGAAAAATTTATTGGTCCTTGGACCCCACGGATCAAACGTCTCCATAGCAAGTGGTACAATGAAATAGTCCGCACTGATAGACACGTATTAGCGACATTTTTTTTTGGTATTAAAATGGAAATGAGCTAAATAAAAATTTTAAAATATAACGACAAAGACGTATAATGTAGCATTATACAATACAATTCTTAATATATTGTATTACTTTTTATATACAGTGAAGCGCCAACAGCAGGTTGAGGATACGGACATCGGATCACGTGGTCGGGGGTTCAATTCCATTCCACCCTTGTCATGATCATCCTAGCACAAGCCTAGAGTTTAGTTGCAAAGGTTTATTTACATTAGTATAAAATCAAATAAATGTAAGCACTTGCGAGAAAAAAGAAACGATAAAAAACGCAGTCTCGAAAAGTGGCAGTCATTATGTTTTGACCAGTGATGTTAATCTTTTGTTTTGTAAATTCAACCTTATTAGATATGAACTTAAAATGTTAATAGTTATTATAAAAAAAATAATCGCAAACTATTTAATTTAATCATAACTAAGATTTTTTTTTAAATAAAACTCTTTAGTTTAATTTAAAGGTATATAAAAAAAACAAAATCCTTAAGAACAGAATCATTGAGTGTGAAAAAATGCAAGTTCTTTCGATATATCCTGTAAAGAGAATTTACTATCTTATAAACAGGATAAAAAGATTGTCTTTACAAAGCAACTTCTAACAATAGCAAAATTATATTTGACGTTTTGTCAAAGTGATTTAGACATTGTGTCGCGGACATATCAGACGGTGAATGTTCAGCTATGGTTTTTTTGGATATGAATGATTGTTCGTACATCAGTTATTATGTAAGAAGTAGATAGTCAAATATTGTCTGCAAAAAGTTAAACAGTTCATTGCGTATGTCTTAAAATTCTTTTGTTATTATTGCATAAATAGATAGTCAATTAAGTTGCACAGTAACATGGTTTAAAGGTATTGTTGAATCATTGTTTTACGGCTTAGGAGATACTTTTCTGCCTTTTTTGAGAAAACACAAATTGTGTCCTCACAATTAATAAAACCAGAATGTTTGTATTACTAACAATGAAATCGATAACTATTTAATAAAAAAATGTAGTGAGAAAATGAGTTGAAGAGCATCAAAAATAAATCATCTCTCGCTGTATCATATTAGCGTTCAAAAGGCATATAATATTTCATTATAAATATTAACTTATAACACATATTTTTAACCAAAAAAAAATTACACGAATTTGTATATAAGTTTGTGTATAAATGTAAATTGTAAAAAGTATACATTTTAAGTTAAAACTTTTTACCTTGTTAATATTTAATTATTTCGTATATAAATATATCAAGGAAAAAGTTAAATGCACGCATTTTTACGGAAATCCTACTTCATCGACCTTAGCCTAGTTTTAATGTAAATAAAAACGAATTCCTATAAAGAAAATCATTGAATTCATTAACAAAATGCAAGTTCGTTCCATATGCGTCCATACGAGTTCTCTTGGACGCATTCCCCGCGTATGGGTCCAAGATGTGACGTATGTTATTTTTCCTATTCGACCAATGACAAGAAAAAACATCAACACAAACTTACAAACCAATCTAATTTAAATAAAACCAGAGTTGGTATGAAGCTGGCCTTGGTTACTATTTGCAATCGGTTATAAGTTCTGTCACATTGTACATAAAGACTAGTAAAGCTTGTATGTCTGTTTGTATGGAATGCAGTGTCTGTCAGTCGAAAATTACCACACCTGTGTTGATATATATTATGTATATTTCTGATATAGTTATTGCGGAAGCCCGTAAGCTCTAGTACTACATTCTTAAAGGCTTGTTTTGGTTTTGAGATGCGTAAAGATTTCTTGCACAAGTGCATGAAGGCTCAAGGTAAAACTAAGGTCATAAATTTCAATGTTTATTATAATAGATTACGTTTAAAACCTATACAACTTATTATTTGTTATGACTACATATTTTTAATTAACATATCTATGAAAAAAAAATTACTCACTTAAAAGTTAAAAAGGAAGACAAACGAGCAGTTCACCTAATGGTAAACGACTCCGTCGCCTATCAAACGCAAAATACGGGAAGGCGCGCGTTATCAACCTGGGAAATTGGATCAAATAAGTTTATTGAGAACGATGGCGTCGGGAAATGAGTGAGAAAAGAAAAGAGAAGACGTGGTCATCCGGCATCCCCAAAAGACATGCATATTTTATTTTATGCTAGCATTATAAAGGGCGGTGGTTGTTCTCCGAGCGCGCCCGTAGAAGTGCAGCAAAAGTTGTGAAAAGCTGTTATGCTCTACCAACCGAACAGTAAATTAAAACATTAAAGTGACAAAAACTAAAAGATTTCGTTATTTGAATTATTTCGTGATAAAGGAATTTCATTAATATTAATTTAAAACGTAAAATTGGGAACCTGCGAAGCTTAAAGTGAGAATCGAACTCATGGCCGCAAATACGAAGACAATGGCACCAAACAATTACTACATACATTGTTCCTTACGTTAATTAGTCATACAACAAAAATGCTATTTCCCTAATTTACCACCCACATTGTTCCTCGAATTCATTATTTATACCTAAAATGCTTCCCTACATCACTTTCAATATTGTTCCTTATGGACATAACTTATAGAATAAGAAGCTATTTTTATGGAGAGGAAGACAAACGAGCACACGGTTCGCCTGATGGTAAGCGATCCCGTCACCCATAGACACACGTATATCCAGAGAGTCACGAGTGCATTGTCAACCCGGGAAGTTGGATAGACTGGGTTTATTGGAAAAGGTGGGTCGGCATTTAGGATTTAGAGGGAAAAGAAGTGGAAAAAAAGAAGGGTAGACGGCTGGTAGAAGGCCATCCAACGCCCGTGCCGACTTTATAAAGGGCGGTGGTACTTCCCGGGCGAGCGCGGCCGTAAAAGTGCAAGCAAAAAATGACTACCTATATTCTTCCTTGTTTGTTAGTCATACCTTAAAAATGCCTATTTCTTCCCATTTCCATGTTTCCTGAGAATGACTAACGCCCAGGCATATACAAATCGAGCCTTTCCGTGAAGTCAAGGCCCCTACATTCACCAGACGTCCGCTTTGCTCGTTTATTTGTAGATATTTATCACAATCGCCTCTGGACATGCGATTTTAACAAGAAATTCGCGGTTTTTCATTCAAATCGATCGTTTTATATCGAAATAATAATATTGTCGTGTTAACCGAAAATTTCCTATGCAATAAAAAATACTTCACAGCTTTGTTGAATGAATTCGTCAAAAAGATATAGAAAATATGATCGATAACTTATAAGTTATATCTCATGTGTAAGTATCAAATAATAGGCCTTTCCACACGTTCTTTACTAATAATTTTTTTTAGATGAGCCGTGGTAGTTCAGTGTCTGGGCGCTCGCCTTTAATTCTGTTTACTCGAGGCGAACCAGAGTTCGACCCCCGGTGCGGGCACCAATGAAATTTCTTATCATTTTTAAGTACTGATTTACCCCGTGCTCAACGGCGTAGGAAAACATTGTGAGGAAACCTGCATATCTAAGAAGTTATAAAAAATACTTCCAAGATATGTGAAGTTCGCCAATCTGGTCTTGGGCTGCGTGGATTATGCTCTATACTCTCTGTCTAGAGGAGGCCTTTGTCCAGCAGTGGGACAATTTTAAATTAAGGCTGTTACTTACTTTTTTGTATATACGTAAAATATTGCAATTAATCTAGATTAAATCTCCTATCTGGTAATGATAGGAGAGAAAATACACGAAGTATTTAATTATCATTCAAATAGGTTAACTAGTTTCAAAGGCTATTCACAAAATCGTGACAAGATTTTTTTACGTATACATTCGACGTAAAGATCTTAAATAATGTATATTATTTCTCGATCCAAAGCTTACATTTTAAATCTGTATTCTTCTTATAGTGTTTCTCCAACTAATAAAGGTTAGTAGTAAGTTTAGGATATTCAATCCTATCCCTTGCGAGGTGAAATATTTCTGAAGCAATCGGGATCTCTGTTCACTCTCTGATTTTATGCAACCACGACTTTCTTCTACCACCTACTTTCCATCGTCCAGCAATATTGCCTTAAATGTGTATAGGTGTATGGTTATAGTAAGTTTTTGTTTTAAGTTTATCACAAGATAATTTAAAAAAAGCAGCATTATAGCAAAATAAAAAATAGTAAAATTCTTACTAACAAGTTTAATAAAAATATTTAGTTGTATAGTTAGTTTGTGAAATTGTCTTACCACGCAAATTATTAAAACGGATGTTACATATAATAAATTAGCTTAATTCACAAATTTATTTTCGTCGAGATTACACCAGAACTCATAAATTTTTCGTCACTTTGTAACGCGTTGAAGTGTTGATACCTTTTTTATAATATGGCGCTATAATATGACCTTGCTCTAAATTAAGAACAGAAAAGATATCTGATAAAATCGTGTTTGTAAGGTTGTTTTTATTAGTAACTAATGCAATACGTATGTATTTATAATATACATAATAATTTATATATTAGAAAATCCGTCAAAAATCAATCTTTTCGATTATGACTTTTAAAATTAAAATTAGAAAATACGTTTCACATTCTTAGAACTCCAAACGAAATAAAATATAACCACACCTTCAAGTAACTTTTTGTATGTAGAATAAAATAAGTTTCAAAAATTTGTAAACGTCGCAACTTTTTGGGTATCTTTGAATGAAAATAAAACAGCTTTTTTTATGGAAAGGAAGACAAACAGGACACACGCAAAGTCCGAAGAGTCGCGTGTGCGTTGTCAACCCGGGAAAATGAATAGAATAGGTTTATTGGATAGGATGAGTAGGGATTAATGATTTGGAGAGAAAAGGAGTGTGCTTAGAGAAGGGTAGACATGGCCATTCGGCATCCCCAAAAATCATGCATATTTTATTTTATGCCGACTTTATAACGGTAATTTATTTGGTTTAGTAATTTGTAAGTTATAAGTGTTGATATAGGAAAATATATTAAATTTTAAATACGGTGCTGTGTTAAGATATTTGAGAGTCAACACCAATGAGCTCACACTGTAGGTGTGGAGCCACTGACCACTAAATGTCACTAGCAGGATAAATCTCGCTCAATTTACTTGCCTTTGACCACAGCTTATTTCGCGTTAATATAGATTTGTTAAATTATTGAGATCGTACTCTGTGTTTTGGAAGCGTTACCATATTATTGATATTTATATGTTTTCTGTAGTCCACTATAAAGCTGAAAAGTTGATTTGTTTGGACGTGCTAAGCCCAGGAACAACTGGTCCACATTAAAAAATTCTTTTAGTGTTGGGCAGCCCATTTATCGAGGAAGGTTTTAGGCTATTACTATATGACCAATGGGAGTGGAGCGTTAATTAAACATATTGCAAAAAGGAGTAAAGTTTACGTAAATTAAACTACAGAGACTAGCTAGTAAATTTATATCTGTATAGCAATTGTAATATGACATCTATAAGTATTTTTTCCCTCGGCAATATTGCCTTTTTCGTGAATCAAGAAACCCTGTGTGTGTTAAATTCAATATAATGATAAATCAATGATCTTTTGTTATGTAATTCAATGTAATGATGATCAGTTTATTAGTTAAGACGTAGACGTAAATATATAAATCCATACTCATTTATAATCCTGGTTAGAATAATATGTATTCATTTAGTAAATATCAATCTTGTGTCTGAACAAATACAAAAAGGACAAAGACGACAAGTTTATTTTCACAGAAAATTACAAAAACCGACTTCAAACAGATAAAAAGTGTACTTTCGATACATATCATCTACGTTATTTCGATTTTAAAAACAATCTACGAATACTAATTTGACTTTTATAAAAATTTTGTTGTAACATTTTTGAAATATAGGGGGTACATTTCAAAAACGTTACAACAAAGTTTTTATAAAAGTCAAATTAGTAGATTGTTTTTAAAATAAAAAAAAATAGTAAGTATACCCCTATCAAGTAAATAGTGAAATTTTAAAATCAGTTCATAAGTCGCGGAAATATTGGTAAACATTCCTACATTTTGTTATTTTCATTTGAATAACAAATTACTAAAACGATTTTTCTAAAATTTTAGAAAAGAATACCCTTTGAAAGAATACAGAAAAAAAATCGGTTCATAAGTAACGGAGATACGCACGAATATATATAAAGTTAATTTTGTTATTTTGATTTTAAAAATATACTACTGAATCGATTTTTTTTATGGTCCCCATTTCGGAAGAATGGATACATGGCATACAAAAAAATATTATAAATAAAAAAATATCATAAAAAGAACCGTCCTCCTATTTGAAGTCAGTTCAAAAAGCGAAATAATTTACGGGAATTAATAATATTGTATGAGTTTAATTAGAGGCTATTACATATGTTCACGACATAGTACTTTAATATTCTGCAGGGATTCCGTCCGGTAAAAATTAAGATTGTTGCCGGAAGAACGCAATTGCTTTTTTTTATTAAACTAGGTAGAATTAATGTAAACTGGAAATCATTAATCGTGTGTAGAGTTATAATTTGCAATTGCATTTTAAATATTTAAGACGACATTGCATAACTGCATGAATGTTGGATACATTTATTAGTGTTAAATATACAAAAATTAAAAAATGTGAATAAACTGTAAACAATGACAATTAATGTTGCAGACATAAGATCACATCAGCATCTATGACAGTTTTATCATAAAAAATAATCAAAACAGACTAGGTTATGTTACTATACTATGGCAAAATTTTATATATAGCAGGGATCCTAGTGAATATTTTATATATTTTTGTTTTGAATCATTTCTAAGTCAATGTTTAAAAAAGACAATACGAGGGTAACGGATAACAGATTCAAAAAACGATTAATTTTGATTTCAAATGTCCAACGTAGACCTAGAATAAATAGACAGATGACTGACGACAGCTAATGTTAACAACGACAAGATAACGTCCACACACTTTGGTCTATCACGTGATTATGAACGCGGTAAAGGTTAAAAAATAGATGCTGTAAACGCGATTAAATCCTTAAAATAGTTTTTTTAACAAACATATATAATCCGCAACTTCACCTCCGTAGAGCAATTATTACCGATTAAGATCCTTAAAATATTTTTTTTATTTATGTGATTTTCGATATTTGTTGTTATGCTGTTTATGAAGGTAAATAATCAAACAAATTGAAAATCACCAAAAATAGCTCCAACTTTCTTAAATTATGATTAACGATGTGATGTAAATGAAAGAGATCTATGCATAAAATACAGACATTAAAACATTTTGTTGTTTTGTTACAGACTATAATCCTCTGCGCCGCCTGGGTGGCCTGCGTGCAGTGCCAGCAGGGTCCGACTACGACCCCTGTGCCGATCCTCAAGCAGATCAATAGGCAGAACGACGACGGGTCCTACAGCTACGGCTATGAAGCGGCGGACGGCTCCTTCAAGATCGAGACCAAATACCCCAATGGCGATGTTGCCGGCAAGTACGGATATGTGGATGAGAGCGGAAAGCTAAGGGAGATATCGTATGGTGCAAGCAGCAAGAGAGGATTTGAGCCCCAAGGTAAAAGAAACCACCATATTTCTGTGAATGCCCATCACTTTGCCCGTATTTTTATAGATTAACTTGACTTGATCTAAGCTGAAGTACCCGAATATTTGTGTCTATTTTTGTGGCATTTCTACGGCCGTGTTTGCCCGGGAAGTACCACTACCCTGCAAAAACTATGCATGAATTTCTGGGTTCCCGGATAGTCATTCCATGCCTGTACTTCCTTTCCCCTCCAAATCCATATAGGTTGTGTGTGTCTACAGGTGGCGGGATCACTTAACATCAGATGAACCGTCTCACGGCTTTGACCATGGTTATGTAGATTTATCTAAACAGGGTCCGTAGACTTGAATGGAGGTAGATTAAAATCGTTTTAAGATGATTGGATTTGAAAGTCAAAAGCCTGTGATTGAAATACAATACATAGTTTAACAGCATAAGTTATTAGTTTTTGCTTTTATAGATATTTTCAAATAATATTGGATTTTCCCTGATAACGCCAATGCACAAATTTATACTGACATATCAAAACGAACCAAAAGAAACTCACTTTTGTGTCGATAGCAATTGGTAAGTTTATTTATATAGATTAGAACAAGGTGTAAAATTCACAAACAATATGTTTTGTTCTCGTAAATATTATTAATTTAATTGCTCAAATTATCGTAGACCACTTTTAGAATTCTATCAAAATAGTTACGGTCTCGCTGTCTTTATTTTCGTGTGACTTCAATTGTTTAGTTACATCACACAGAAATTCTCTCTCAATCTCCCTGCATTATCAAACCATCGAATTAACATCTCCAAGTACAGTTGATAACATTGTCTAATTGATCTGTAATTACATTTTCGTAATACTTTTCGGTGTACGCCGTATGTTCACTCAACGGCCCAGTTTCTAATGTTTGTTTACCGATTAAGTAACAGCAAGGTTAGAATTTGGTTCAATCGGTCAGTGTCATCGGGTATGAGCTAACGTGTTTCGCAATTAACTTGGTACAGCTTCCGTACCGGATTTGATTACTAATCATGAGAACTTGTGATATTGGTGATATTATTAAGTAATAATAGTAAATGTAAAAAATGACAAAATATTTTTTTTGTCTCGTATAATTTCACGTTTTGAAACCAATCATCACAATATTTTGCAATTCAAGACTAAAAAAGATTTTTTTATGAAAAGGAAGACTAACGAGAAGACGGTTTACCTGATGGTAAGTGATCCTGCATCTATGGCAGACACACACAACATCCGGATAGTTGCGAATGCGCTGTCAACCTGGAAAATTGGATAGAGATTAGGTTTATTAAAAAGGATGGGTCAGGATTAAAGATTTGGAGGGAAAAAAAGGGTAGACATGGCCATCCGGCATCCTTAAATGCATATTTTATTTTATGCCGATTTTATAAGGAGCGGTGGTACTTGCTGGGCGAGCGCGACCGTAGAAGTGCAGAAATAAAGATGTTATGCACTACCATCAATAAAATATGTTAATCTAAGTAATATAGTAAATGTGAAGGGAAAATGAGAGAATTTTGAAATAGACTCTGAAAAAGGTCTTCCGTGTTCCAGAATCCAATGTGAAATCCAGCAGAAAATTTTTTTCTAATTATCAAATTTAATAGATTCCCCCTTCTTCATTTGTGCCCACTTATTTCGTTTAAATAAGTAGTAGATGCAAGATAAGCCGTGCGCTAGAAAGTCTTAATATATTTATAAATTTTCTATTTATAAATGTAATTAACGAACGAAAGTTTCAAAACCATTTAATTTTCTATTTGTCAACAGACTTCTTTTTGTTTTTATAACTTTTTCGGTATTCTATTTAAGAGTGTTTTCCAAATATAAAATCGGTTAATATCGTGTTCTATATACCTTTCCCCGTCCAAGGATAGACATTACATTGCCTCAATTTTAATCATATTTCTCTTGCTTTCCAGGTTCCGGCATTATGGTGCCGCCACCGACGCTCAATGACCACCCATCCAACGCCCTGACCGACGGCCAGGAGGACGATGGGCAATACCGCGAGGATCCCAAGATCTACGAAGACCCTAAATACAACGGCAGAGCGCAAAGCCGACCCGCATCCAACTTCAGGCAGTTCCACCAACCGGCCCAGCCTAAATACCAACCTGAACCTCAGTATCAACCTGAACCCCAATACCAACCAGAACCCCAATACCAGCCAGCCCAGTACAGACAACCGGCTCCTACCTTCGCGCCAGCACCAGCTCCGGCTTTCCAACCAGCTCCCCAACCCCAGTCATCGTTCCGCTCAGGGATCTTCAGCCAGCAGTCAAACCTCTTCAGCCAGGGACCTCAACAGTTCCCGCAAGAACGTCCCCAAAGCCAGGTCTACCACCAGCAGCCGCAGTTCTCCTACCAAGCATACACTCCCCAACCCTACAGCCAATACCAAAGTCAGACTCCAGCTCCGAGCTACCAACAAAGCTACCAACCCCAGAGCTACCAAGGGCAAAACTTCAACCCCTTCTCTGGCCATCCAGCCCAGAATTTTGACCCTAACACCGGTTCTTACAGTATCAACTTCACCGGAAAGTAATCTCGTCCAACTTGCTTAACTTTTCTTTTTGTACATAGAACTCCTCCTGTATTCAAAGCGTAAGGACGGTGAATTATTTTATATTTTTGTATGTTTAGAACTAGTCAATAGTTTCGCAGAAATGCAATTTTATAGCTACTGGAAATTAACTCATGTTTAAGCTTTTTTTACGTTTAATTTAAATTATTTATACGTAGGATTCACACCAGCATACATTAATTAGATATTGGATCATATATTTTATGTACGAAAATATGTATATTTATAACTTTTACTTTATGTAATTATATACTACACGAATTAATCTTAATAATGATATATATAATAACATGGTATTTATTTATAGGTTATATATTATTATGTAACTCATATATACTTTTAAATATGTGTACTATATTGAATGTAAAGTATAACTTGTTGACCAAGCTATGGCTGGGTCGCAAAAGATACCGTTCAGTTGAAATAAAAAAAAAGTATGAAACCTGTGAAGATGACCTTACCTAAAATATTTATAGATTCAAATAACTCCTGATTTTAATTTTATCATATGCGATACAGCTATATTTTTAAAATTATCGTATCCTATACAATGATATATATGTACAAGATTCTTCTGTTTATTATCATATAGGTTTTGTAACATATATGTTTATAGTATAAAATTCTTGTGTATCTTTTAATACTGGTAGCGCAGACATTACATAATTTCGCGGAAGCGTCTGAAACAATTAGATCAAGTGTCGAGCGTGCATCGGATACAAAATGGCCGACGATCGGAAAATCAAAATGACGGTCGCACCATCGACACATGGCCTGTGTACAAAGTGTGTATTTCGTTTAATAAAGTCTTACATAAACGATCCTTGTGTTTTCTTTTGTTACTGTGAATGTTGTCGATAACCTATAATATAATATACATACATTCATAGCACGAGTCGAATGGTGTTGAATTTTTATTAGGAGATTATTAAAAAATAACAATGGACACAGAATATATAATTTAACGGTAAAATATATTTGCTTGAATATAATTATGGTCCCTTACATATTATATCTAACGATGTTGTATAGCTCTGTACGTTATTGGATTGGCAGATATTACAAGGAGTACTTTGACCACCTTTACATTTTTTAAGTTTTACGTTCCGTTTAAAAAAAAATAACATGAGGGCTACATTATGCGGGTAAAACCAAGAAAAAAATCTAATATATAATGTCTATCAAGTGTATATGGTGGAATATAGGAAATTTTAAGATGAATTGCGTAATGAGATGAGATCTGTGTGTAGTGATCTGCAACATATTGCTCAATAAAAGTATTGTATACAATCATGTAATGACCGATTGAACGATATGAACACAAGATAAACAGTTACCAGATGGCGGGTAGCATTAGAATGATGTCGTTGCAAGTTTCAGGCAAGAATTAAGTTATCGCGCATTTGTCAACGGACATTGAAATAGCAAATCTCCCGGAATCACAGGGTGAAAATTTATTGCTCATGGTCATACTTATTACAACAAAACTAGGCGTAACTGTCGACGAACGCGATATAGTCGTCACACATCGTATCGGTGGATGGCACTTAAGTGCTTCAAGTCGCACAGGTCCTGAAGATATTCGGCCCCGGCAAAACGTCGTGCGCCTGGCGCGTCAACACCTGCGAGACCAATTGCTACACAGCGCGCGTGTGCGCCGCGGAATAACTACAGCCGATCTCGGGATAAGTGGTAGACCGATGCGTTTTTATATAAACAAGCGGTTAACTAAAACAAATAGTCTGTTATTTCATGAAACTCGTAAAGTTGCTGAAAGTATTGGCTGGAGTTATCTATGGTCTAAACATGGGCGTATTTTCACCCGTCAACAGCTCGGTGAACCGGTATTTTTGGTTCGCTCCGAAAAAGATATTACGCGGATATTTCGTAAAGGTTTAATATGTGTCATGTAGTAATAATGAGATAACGGCTCCATTAAAGTATTTAAAATTAGGCCTACTATATGCTGGTTCCTTGGCAACGAATCATGACGAATTTGTTATCGCTATGGACAACCACTCTGTCGATATTACGGCCATCAACGAGACTTGGTTGCGTGCTGGAGAAGAGGGAAAGGCGCCTTCTGTGCCAGGGTTCCGATTACGACTTATTCCGCGACCAATCTCTACTAAGCACGGACGTGGTGGTGGTGTAGGATTTTATATACGCACGGGAAGTAATTATCGATTAAGGAGTCATCCCCAATATCCGCTGGTATAACAGATGTGGTTAGGTCTGACGAATAATACAAAAAAAGTATTAATAGGAACTGTTTACCGTCCACTGTGGTTAGATCTTGATGTGTTTTTAGACGCCATTACTGACAGTATACATGCTTTGGCTCCATTCAACAATTTGGTTATATTAGGGGATTTTAATGTGAACTTGATGAATGACTCTAATGATAAAACAAAAAAAGATTTTGCAGCTTATTCAACGCAACCATATGAAACAAATGGTAAATACACCAATTCATTTTGTAAGGGATAGTGCAACGCTCATAGATCTCATTTGCTTATTGTCGCCACATAGAAATAAATCACATATGTGAGCTCGGTAATCACTCGTTTGTATCCTGTGAGTCAGTATTTAAAAAGAATAAACCTGAAAACAGATTGGTATCATTTCGTCCCTTGAAAAATATTTTGGTTTTATATAAATTTGGTTTGGATAATTTTGAAAGTGACCTCAGGGAGACCTCATGGGATACAATATACGATCTACAAAACGTAAACGACATGGTATACTGCTTTAATACATTTATATATAATTTATTTGATTCGCATGCACTTGTTAAATCAATATTTGCTAAATGTAAGCCCCATAGATAACCGATAATATAAAAGTTTTATTTAGATTGCGAAATAATGCACGTAAACGATATCATCAAACAAAAATAATAAGTCATGAACAATATTATCTCGGTTTGAAGCGTTTAGTGATTTCTGCTGTACAAAGAAAAGTCAGCATTTTTTAAATTATATCATAATCGTAATTCTAACTTAAAAATCCCAAGAAATCTCTGGACAAGCTTACGAAAACATGTGATCCGTGCAGGCAGAGACAATGAAGTTCCCTTACAATATAATGATCCCGATAAAATCAATAAATCTTTTATCGAGGCTACTGGAGCTTTAAACATAAACATGTCTCAGTTGACATATTACGAGTTTTCTCTTTACGGTTCTGCCACGTTCTCATCACATACAGTGTTAACAGAAAGAATAAACAAAATCATAAATAACATAACAAGAAATGCACAACGAGTTGATGGAATATGTATAGAAATGATAAATTTCACTCTTCCACAACCTGTTGAAGCTATTACGGCAATTTTTAATAAATCAATTACCACTAGAAAATTTCCAACATCTTGGCAATGTGTAAATGTTATTCGTTTAAAAAATAGCATTCCCCAAAGCTATAAAGATTTTCGTCCTATAAGTATACTCCTGTGTCTATCAAAAGTATTAGAGCGGGTAGTATAACTTCAACTCACTAAATTCCCAGAAAATAATAATATTTTGTTTTTGAGACTTACGCGAATATTAGACATTTAAATTAAAAAACTTTAAGGATCAAACCGCGATAAAATCCGTAAAGTTGTTTAATTTGAAAAATAATAATATACTTCCAGACCTTCAGTCAGATTTTAGTAAAACGCGAGGGACTGCCACAGCTTTGACAGAGTTTGTGGATAGCATAATTGAAGCTAGAGATCACAGGCAAGGTACTATCCTAATTTTAGTAGACTTATCATGCGCCATCGACTCTATAAATATTAATCTGTTGCTGTCAAAACGTTCATACTATGGATTTCATTGTGAAACAGTAAAATGGTTCGAAAATTATCTTTCAAACAGATCTCAGCGCGTAGAGATCACAGGCAGAGACGGATGTAATATATATTCTTCTTGCCAGCCTGTTCTAAGAGGAGTACCTCTGGGATCATTGTTAGGACCTTTTCTTTTTGGTTTATATAATGCTGTTTATATGTATTTTTTTTGTTCGTTGCAAGTATTACATTTACGCGGATGATACTTAATTTTATTTATTGTTTAACCCAAGAAAAACAACACTCGCAGTGGATATAATTAATTCAGAGTTACAAAATGTGGTCACAAGGGCAGAAAGCAACTTCTTGAAAATTAATCCACAGAAATACTAGTTTATAGTAATAGGGTCAAAATCACAAATACACAATATCTTGCTGTCAAATCCAATTATTGAAATTAAAGAGAATATAATTGAAAGAGTGGAAATTCCCAGATATTTGGGACTTGTCACTGATTCCGAACTCCGTTTTGAGGATCATATAAGTGATTTAGTTAAGAATTGCTTTTAAAGACTGAAAGTACTATACCAAACCAGAATTTTTTAAAGTGTTGAGGTGAGAAAGAAACTGGTCGAAAGTCTAGTCCTATCAAAATTTAATTATTGTGACATAGTATATTGCCCGTGTGTACTGTCCAGAACAAAACAATTAATTCAAAGAGTTCAAAATGCATGTGTACGATATACCACGCAGAAATCATATCACGAAATCATATCTGAATAAACATAACATCTTAAGAATGGAAGCTGGGCAAAAAATTCATCTTGCAAACCTATTATTTAATATTAATGTAACAAAGAACCCGGAATATCATTTAAAAAAAATATTGGGGAAGGAATTATTACAAGTATCGAAGTAGATCGTGTACGAAACCCCTTAGTACACCTCAGTTCAGGACAGCAGCATTTCGAGGATGTTATAAGTATGCCGCTTCCCGATGTTGGAACGACATACTCCTACCGCCTCCTATATGATCTCTTAAAACAAAGAGTACTTTTAAAATTCATGTCCGAAAACTCTTAC
>JAOCPS010118930.1:0-15263 GCA_025505425.1 Graphium colonna | reverse complement strand
GTTAGGTTAGGTTAGGTTAGGTTAGGTTAGGTTAGGTTAGGTTAGGTTAGGTTAGGTTAGGATGGGTTGGGAACATTAAGAATTTTGAGGGTAGAGGTGAGGGAAAATAAGTGGGAAATAGCTATTCTACCACTGCAACCAGAAAGTCATACATACATAATTTTAAGCAGGCTTTGTGTAGGACGCTGTTACTTCTCCAGGCGAGCAGGGCCTTAAAAGTGGAACAAGATCTGTGATAAGATGTTATGCTTAACTATATATGAATCGCCAGGCAATTAGGAGTTATCATGAAGCATTATAAGCCATGAAAAAGTTACTCTTGTTACTACTATCTACATATATTTGATTTACCCATACAATCTTATGTTTCCATACCTTTTGCATTATTAATTTTTGTTTAAAAACAATCACTGGGATAAGCTCTTTCAATTAAAGTTGACTAAAATTGTTTGAATATAACGAAAGTTAGGTATCAACATTTGTGCAGAGCAGCACAGGTCAACTCTTACTTTTACTCTTACTTATTTCATATACATTTGAAAATTGAAACAACTCGGTTTTTGTGACATTTATAGGTTTCAAGCCACTGAAATTAACTTTACTGGGTAGCCAATCCATCTATTGTTATAAATCTTGACATTGGCTGAATCATTAGGTTACTTTTGCTAAAAGCTATTGTAACAAAGTGAGAAGGCGTACTTTCAATTATTTATTGGCAATATGATCACTTTAAGAGCCATGGTAGCTCAGCATCCAAGCGTCGCCTTCAATACTGTTTACTCGAGACACAAACTGAGTTCCATCCCGCGCACCAATGAAATTGTCAAGTTTATAATTGCAATATTAAGTGCTGATTTACCTTGTGCTCTGTGGTGAAGGAAGACATTGTGAGGAACCTGCATATAGAACCAATAGGCAGTGCGGAGGCGTGGTGGACTATGCCCTAAACCCTTGTTCTAGAGGAGGCCTTTTTTATTGAAAAGAATACAAACAAGCAGATCTTTCACCTGATAGTAAGCGATCCCGTCGGCCCTTGACACGCAACATCCGGAGTTACGAGTGCGTTGCCAACCTGGGAAATTGATATACAACAGATTGAGTTAAGATTTACTGGAAAGGATGGGTCAGGATTAAGGATTTGGGATGGAAAAAAAATGACCATCCCCAAAAATCATGCATTCTTTATTTATGTTGACTTTATAAAGGGTACTCCCTGAGCGAGCGTGGCTCTAAACGTGCAGCAAAAGCTGCCGGAAGATGTTATACTCTACCTTAACCCAGCAGTAGGATAATTTTTCAAAATAAGCTGTCATTTGACTTTATTTTTATGGTAATTTTCAGCCATTGGTCGATGACCGCCGAGTTGGCAGCGGCGCAAGAGAAGCAAATGGAGGTCTGTCCCGTATGCGGCGCGTTCTTGATCGTCGGGGACGCCCAGCAGCGGATCGATGACCATCTATCTGGAAAGCAACATGTCGGGTGTGTATTGTGTTTATCTATACAGGGTAACTGGTGGGTCACTTTCAATATCCGAGGACGTTATATATGGGTTTTATATATGTTGAATAAATATTATTAAAAATAAATATTGATTTACCATGGAATATACATACTTAAAAGTTAAACAATTAATGACGCAATGCATGTGCATACTTGCGGTCACAGCTTGTTCAGGGTGAAGCTGAAAGCGGTGGAGGCGTTTGAGGAGTCGTCGATCTATGCCGGGCGTACTGCAAATCAGGCCGAGTGATATTGCACATTATTTATTGATTGGAAATATGGTCGAAATTTTACTACATAAATATGATGACGATTGAGTACCGAATACTGTCCTATAATATTGTTAGTGACTCCCGGTATATTCAAATTATTTATTATTAAATATGCTTAGCCAATTTTAATAAAATTTTCTTTGCATCTCTGGGTGAGAACTGCATAGGGTTTCGATTCATAATTGGATTCCATTTGGCAGGTTATTGTAAGTGCCAGGTCCACTTATCAAAACAAACAATTATATATCACTAAAACAATGGAGTTATCACAACCCTATACTCATACAACATACTTTAAAATCATTTTAATTTTTTTTATTCTTAAATTAATTCTGAGCAATGAATATTACTATAAAAATATAAAAGTTACTTTGAAAATAATAATGTTGTGTGTATAGGTATTTCAAACTGCGTCAAGCTTACGAAGAAATGAGCGAGGCCCGCGAGAAGGAGCAACAGGAGAAAGAGAAAAAACGTCGGGAAGAGAGAGAGAGGGAGAGGAATGCAAGAGGAGGGGGATTGGGATCGGATAGGAGAGATAGAGAGAGGATGGAGAGGGACAGAGAGAGGGATAGAGACCGCGGCGACAGGGGAGAGAGGGACAGAGAACGTGGAGAAAGAGACCGCAGCGACCGCGACAAGGACAGGGAGAGGGAGAAGGATCGGCATAGGTATGTGTCACATAATAGTAATAAACTCATTTAATCCAACCAGCAAACAAAACAAGGAAATATTCAAAGCTTACACATATTAAAACACGAAATAAAAAATTATGTACAATACACAGACATATACATACAAATCTAGATTTTTCTTTGTGTAAAGGAAGACAAACGAGCAGACGGTTCACCTGATGCTAAGTGATCCCCTCGCCCATAGGCACTCGCAACTTCTGGAGAGTTGCGAATGCGTTGTCAACCTGGAAAATTTGATACAACAGGTTTGTTGGATTGGATGGGCCGGGATTAAGTATAAGCAGGAAAAAGGTAGACATGGCCATCTGGCAGCACCAAAAGTCATGCATACTTTATTTTATGCCGACTATATAAAGTGTATATATTTAGTTATAAAAGTATAGTTGTATCACATTAAGATACTAGACAAATAAGATTTGAGCTCAGCATAGTGCTGGCTTCCGCCAATGCTGGTTTTCAGCTAACACCTTATATGGATTCCCATAATGTTCCAGAAAAAACAACATTTCAGGTTCATGACGTAAACACTTATTACAATTACATATTAAGAAAAAAAATAATGACAAAATTATTTCTAAAATACTATGTGGGAGAATAAGGATGCTATAGATATTATAGTTATATTCTAATCTGTAATAAAATATTTATATTTTTCTTCTATACTATTAACATTATATATTATACTAATATAGTATATGTTGTTATACAGCATCACTTGATTTGTATTCAAGTTTTCAAGTAACTCAAATGAAAATTATCACTCCAAAACGGAACAGGTTCTCTAATCGACTGTATATATTTTTTATTCCTGTGTTAGAGGATTTCTCTGTAACTTATCGGTTCAGAAGTTACTGAGAAATGTGCTAACACAAAAATCTTTTTTTTATTTGAAGAGTATAGTTACGGCGTTCTCATATAGTTTTCTTAAAAATTGGTCCAACAGTATCTTGTTTAAATCAAAATAATTGAAAAAATTGACGTGCAACACACGAACATTCACTTCTAAGTTTGCTGTTTGAAGTCTGTTTTGCAGTTTTCTGAAGAAATTTATTATTATTAATATATATTATTATACTGATAAGGTTTGCTTGTGGACAGGCAATTCATCCGATTTTTCCTAAAATCTGACGAGTTTTTGACCTTGGAAATATATTTTATACATATTTGATACAAAAAAATCTTTATACACAGGTCCGGTCGTGAAGAGAAGGTAGGAAGACACGAGGAGCGGGAGCGAGACAGAGAGCGTGAGAGAGACCGAGACAAGGATAGAGAACGCGAACGCAGGCATCGCAAGGAGAGAAGTGAGTTTTTAAGTGTATAGCATGTTTCACAAACATACAGGGTGACTGGCGATTCACTTACTATATTAAAGGGGAGCACTCTGTACTCGGTTGTCATTATAATTATTTAATAAAATTCGGACCATAGTTTTTCACCAAAGGCCAATGCTCGTTTTTGTATTAAAAACTGTACCAAATTGCATCAAGTTCAAACATGGTTTTTTTTTTTGGAGACTAGATTTATTATATTAACTACTATAGAAGTTATTTTCGTAAAAAAAAGCCCGGGTTTTGGAGATATTTGATAAATTCGAAAAATTGATTCATAGAAAATAGCTTCTACTGCATTCTATCTACATCACTATAACAGCTTGTGCAAATGTCATGTAGGTAAAGCAAATTTCATACTTTTATACTTTAAATTAAATTCCCTGGTTAAAAATTGGATCCATGAAGTGTGATGTTCTAAAAAATTATGGAAATAATTACTATATAATTTTTATCTTTATGCATGAGAATTTTTGGTACCACTATTGGGCATTGTCCTTTTCTAATAAACAAACGAAGGGAAGATACGATGCCGCCAGCTTACATAGGGCGAGTGGCATAGTTCATCGACCCGAAGATAGCGGCCGTCTGCGCAGTGTTCGTAAGGATGCCCATGCATTCCGTAAATAATTATTTAACTTTCGATTAAGTTTACTCAGTGGTCAATTAATATTTATTTTAATATAGCTTCTATTCTTCATATATAAACCCATAATATAACATCCTTGAGTATTGAAAGCGACCACCAGTCAACTTGAATAAAAACTTCATGCCCCAAAATTATTTTCTTTCCTGACCAGATTAGCTATTGCGCAGGAGATATTATAGTTCACAGTGTACATGGAAACATGTGCACTCTCTATTCCTTTACTCTCTTAGCCCAAATGAAATATATATAATTCAGAATGTCCTATCGAGGTGGAATACCTCGATAAGACTCCAGTAAGCTGCCTCTGCGAAAGAAAAAAACTGCTTTCCATCGTCCCGTTGGCTGTTCAAAATACCAATTGTCAAAAAAACCTGCCAGGTCCCTTAGTGTGACTACATATTAAGGGCAATGAGAGGGGTTAGTTAGAGAGCCTACATTGTTTTAAGCTATTTATGAAATAACAAAATATTGGACCACCATGATGTTTGAACTCAAACAACCGGTATGTAAAGCATGGATGTTTACCACTAGGCTAGGGCGACAGTTGTCAAATATTTACAGAATTATGTACATCTCAACCATTTTACGAATATTTCTTAACAAACCAATGTTTTTTTTTTTATATTTACATAGACAAAAGCAAACAGCAAAAACTATTTTGTAATAATTTGTGTTTTAAACATCCCTTATTTTATATTAGATGCAATTGAAAAAGAAATTTTGTCTTCTTCCAAACCTGCCTATTAGTATATTTTTAACTGACTTCAAAAAAGGTTGAACTTTTTACTTCATTGTATTTTTTTTACTTTGTAGTTCGAAATTTCATTTATTCAAAATAGTTTTGAATAAATGAAATTTCGAACTACAAAGTAAGAAAAGTTTTTTTACCTAAAATCATATACTTACTACTGACTACCAATCTGTAAGTATATGCTTTTCATTCCATCAATTTAATTTTTGGGGAATAGAAGGTAGATGAAAACCCCTCAAAATTAAAAAAAAAATTTTTTGAGGAATTCCATTACAGTAGTTTTATTTTTTAATAAAAATTATAGAAAAATACCATCACGAAAATACTTCAGGGGCGTTTAAAGTCTGTTTTATAATTTTTCGTAAAAATGATACTTACATTTGTTCATTTAGATATAGATGACCGATTAGCGCAGTTACTAACACGTTGTCAGCCTCTCAGGTCGTGGGTTAGATTGAGACCCAGAGTTAATATTGATGTATGGTCTACAAATAGTTATATCGGATCTATGTGTTTTTTCAATTTATGTATGTAAAAGACCCTTGTAATGATGTAAGTCTTATATAAGGGCAACGTTTTTTTTAAATATTTAATTAAAAGATTATGAACGTATTTTTATAGGATCTCCGCACGAGCGTCGACGCCGGTCCCGCGATCGTCACTGACAACTGACTGAGGTATCACAAAACCACCCGAAACCGGTAAGTATATTGAAACATATGAACAAACACACGCAAAATCAACATTAATATCCGCATAATATACGATGAACCTCCAATCCTAACAAGGCCTTCCCAAATAATGTAAACCATCCCCCATCCTAAGCAAAAAATGTATGACAAGTAATAAAGTGAAACACTGTTATTTTACAGCCAGATAGTAGCGAAATAATACTGTGGTATATGGCAATATCGTATGGGGAGTGTATGAATGTTGCCAATATCAACCCCCCTCATTGCCCTTAATATGTCGTCACACCGACGGACCTGGCAGGTATTTTTGACAATTGGTATTTTGAACAGCTGACGGGACGATGGAAAACCGTTTTTTTTTCGCAAATGCAGCTTACCGGCGTCGTATCGAGGTATTTCACACTAGTGATGTGACTCGAGCGCTTTCACTCGAGCCACTCGAGTAAACATTTGGAAAACTCGAGTGTAAAAAAATATTCGATTCAATGATAGATATGTGTCAATTTACTAGTTTTTTAAGTTTCCTAAAAATAAATAAATGTTAACAAATTTACTTTTTATATTCTTTATTTAATAATAGTTATTTTTACTTATAAACTATGAGCCGAGCATCAACAAACTCGAATGATTACATCACTATGACTGAATAGCAAACTCAAGTGTCTCTAATATAGCTCGAGCTTCATTATGACTTGAGTCGAAACAAAATTTCACTCGAGTCGCATCACTAGAACAAATATTGATAATTGCGCCGTCGTTTTGTCCCAGATTGCCAGACAACGTGTGCCAGGTATTTGCTAGGTCATGTACTTTGAACGGGGTAGGTAGAGATGTGTCGACTCGCAAATATTACCTCGACTCGAATTAACTCGATGCAATCATTATTTACTAGATAAAACTGTGTAACCGCCTTTAAATGCCTTTGAAGCGATCGCTCGTGAAACTATTTTTTAGTTATTTTATTTTAAAAAAGAAACCGTTGAAACAATTTTCGTGAAAATTATATGGTACCACCGTGTAACTATATCCTTTCAAATAAAAAAATCAAAATCGGTTTATAAGTTATGGATAAATCCTCTAATACAGATTAAAAAAATGTACAGTCAAATTGAAAACCTCCTAGTTTTTAAAATTGGTTGAGAAACTCGATTTACTCGAGTAGAACTCGAGGCCCACACTTATACTTGGCTGAATGAAGCTAAGCTATCTATTTGTCGTTAAATGTATTTTTGAATAATTTCTTAAGCATAATCGTTTTTATATACAGGCTGATATTTATGCAACAAAATTAGGGTCATAGTTTTAGCGCAAGTTTTCCAATACATGAATGAAGTGTGGCACCCGTGATCAGCCGGCACGCGCGAGTCCGTCCACCCATCCCTCCGCCTTCCGTCTCACTCCGGCCACGTGTCCAATCGGATGAGCATAAATTATGTGATTATTTTTTACCTTTAGATTATGTTTACTCAGTGGGTAAATAATATTTAATTTTAATATTTTTATTCTTCGTATATGATCCCAAATTATAACGTCTTAAACTATTGAACGAGGCTCACGAGTCAGTACGATTTGTAATAATATAAAATATATTATTTGTAATAATTTAAATAATATTATTTGTAATAATATAAATATAAAAATATTTGTAGTATTTTTATTTAGGCTCTACTGAGCAAAATATGCGTTTGCATTCATAACATAAAACATGCAAATATTATTACAACGAGCAATAATTAATGTATATTTTTTTTTTAGATTTGCTGAAATTTATATACAAATAGACTTACAAATATTGAACAATTTCTAATTATTACTATTGATATTGCAATTCAAATCAAGTACTCTTCCAAAATATTTGATTAGAAGTAAATTTAATAGAAAATCTAATTAAACGACACAAACCCATTTTTTTTGCTAAAAAATACTCTTTTTCTCTTTAAATTATTTTTTACTTAAACTATTAAGTAACATTTACCATTATATTATTATTCAATAAGTCACTACCATGTCTAACATATTTCAGATTGTTTAGATATCAAACAATACACTATATTTCCTTAAAAACATAAATCAATTATAGGCAGTATGAATAATTGTTTTAAATAAATTGTGATATGGGTTGCCTGGGAGAAAATGCCTGAAGGTAATGAGTCAGCAACTTGTGCTTTAAAGTTAATGTAATACATAGCGTATAATAATTAGATAAATAAAACTTGTGTGATAATAAATAAATAGATATACTTGTGATTGTCTTGAGTTAATTCGAGTTACTCGAGTTGTCCATCTCTAGTGATAGGGGGCGCCGCAGATGTTTATAAATGTACGAGTCTGGAATATTCGGTTGGAAGCTTTATGTATTGCCATAAAAGATATGCAACGGACGTGGCGGGGTCTGTATGACCCATGTCGCGATATCGGATGCTGTGTTCACGACCGTGTGTTTCCAGGTACCCAAAACAATGCATCGCATAGCAACGAGATTCCTCTCGAAAATCTACTATCATCGCCATAAAACTATAGTAAATTGATCACAGCGAAATTCTTAACACATTGACGGACACTTACGTCTATAGCCGTCAAAGTGAAGTTCACTATGTAACATGAACGACTATAGCCGTCGTTTTTAGACACTACGGTTATAGCAGCACAAATGTGCATTGACCAGCGTATAAGTATAAGCCTAATATCATGTTTTCATTGTTAAAAATTAATTTTATTTAAGCAGAAAGAGAAAACTATAGTTCAATTATTCTAAAAATTACAAATAAAAAGATATTGTACAAATAATAATATAATGTTGAATGTTATAGTACAAATAAATATAAAAGAATATAATATAAATTAAAAGATATACTATTAATTATTAAACTTCACTTGTTCCCACTGTCCGTCAATGTGTTAACATCGGGTATAATTCTTATAAAACGGTTTTATTTTGGTACCACAATATTTTATACAGGTCGACTGGTGATTCGCTAACGATATTAAAGCAGACCACTTGGTTCTAGATTGTCATAATATTTATGTAATAAAATGAGGGGCTTTGGCATAGTTCTCGACCAAAAGACAATGCTCAAAAGCGATACCAAATTATCTCATGCATCATGATCAAAATTCTATAATAATTATTTACAAAGTTTATTATGACAGGGAATTTAATTTAAAGTATAAAAAGTATGAATTTTGCTCTACCTACATGACGTTTACACAATCTGTCATAGTGATGAAGGATGCAATATAAATTAATTTTTAGATTCTATCCTGTATCTCTGAAACTCGGGTTTTCTTTACAAAAACATTTTCTGTTGAAGTTAATATAATAAGTGAAGTCTGCAAAAAATGTTTGAATTTGATGCAACTTAGTATGGTCCGGTATGATATAAAAATGGGCATTATCTTTTATAATAAATAAATTAAATCCAGAGATACTCGGCATAGCGCCTCAAACGCCCGGAATAGGTCGTTGACCCTCGCCTTACTCAGTGTCCATGGACATGAATTGCGTAGTTAAATATTTAAATTTAGGCTATGTTTACTTCGGTGGTAAATTAATAATTATTTCTAATAATATGTTTATTCTTCATATATGATCCCGATTGAAAGTGATTCATGAGTCATCTGTATAATTTGTAGTCTGATATACATATATACATTAAAAACAAGTTGCGAACTCGTTGCTATGTTATATAACACGATAAAAATAAACTATACACAACTAATATCCCCAACTCCCATTGGAACACATGACTGACAATGATTTGCGCTATAGTAATGTTATTTTTTTTTGTTTTGTAAATATTTTTTTTATCATTGTCGCATGTGAATTCAATAGCCCTTTACATTGAAAATGCTAGTTTCTAGCCTCACGATGGACTTTTCAGTTGATCCGTTGAAGAATCAAGATGGGATGAAGGCAGTATGGACCATGGACCGTACATTGAGGTACTTTTGAAATTAAGACACGCGGGAAGAGGAAAGGGGGATATCAACGCCATCAGAGAACACCATTCCCATCAACGGTCTCGAGGTGACATAGCATAGTCGCGGGTATTAATATGAATTATCTCTTAGGTCTTCGATAGAAAATGCAAATGCATGTACATTATAAGCTAGATATAAACTTGTTTTAAATTCGCCTTTGCAATGTGTAAATTGTAGCCACCTCTACAGTTTTATCCCTAGGGAGAGGTCATTTATAACTGTATACCAGAGTCCACTGAGGAGTGATTCAGGTATTTATAATTTTTATTTTTACTCATAAATAAAGATGAAATGTTATTTGTGAATAATTTTTCGTGTATGACAAGTGTGAGCCATCCAATAGGGGGATATTTGAATAAATTTAATATTAGAAATTTTGTTTTATTTATATCCTTTTATATATGGTAAATATACAGGGTGATTGGTGAGCCACCTATGATATTAAAAGAAAGATCACTTGGTACTGGATTGTCATCATATTTATGTAAGAAAATTAGGAAAATTTCCAATAAATGAATGAAGTCACCCACCTCCGCAGTCGCAGGTCACCCACCTCCTCACCACAATAACAAGATGCTTGAATTTTAATGTAAATGTATAAATGAGTAGGAGTGTTTTTATGCCTTAGCGCATGAAAAAAAAATATGCAATTCTTGTTAAAAGGGGTGCAAACCAAAGTAGATTCTTACATAAAATATAAAGGTAATGAAATAGATTTTGTAATTTTAGAACATAGGAAAAGTTTTTTAAAAGATACCTACCATACTCTAATCCTTGTTTATTAGTTGGCAACTATTAAATAAGGATTTACATATCTTTACTCAATAAAGCTTCATTTTTTATTTGTTTTTTATTTTAGGATTATCTGTCTATCCAGTGTAACATTATTCTAGTATTATCACATTTTTATTGTAACTTGTATTATAGCAGTTTTAAAATGGGTACCATACTGTGTCATTTGTATTTTAAATTTTATTATATCAGTAATGTAGAAAATGACATATGACAAATATTAAGAACTGTAGGAATAAGATATTTACCAGGGTATATAAAAAACTCATTAGAGGTTCAAGAAAACATTTGACTATTAAATGTAATAAGTGAAAATGTAATTACATCAAATTACATTGCCATGAATGTGTTAATGCATTCTGTTACTGTTGAATTATGAGATAGGCATCTTAGCACTTTTCAACTAGGGGTAAGAAATACTGTCCTTATGATAGGAACTTAAAACCATTTAATTATTCTTTGTTTTTATTATGTCTTTATTACCTGTCTTTAATTATTTTTGGACTAAGTTTTCATTTAAAATGGTAACTGGATCGGCTTATCAAATTGTACTGCCAACACATCAGGTGTTCTTATTAAAGCAGATTCCATCACAGTATTGGCTGGTGTTTTCATATCATAAAATAAAATTTCTGACCCATCTGGTTTCCAACCAGAGAAAGTTCCTGTAAGTCTCGACTGCTCATAGGTCAGAATTGAACATCTTTCACCTAAAAAGAAATGTGAACATATTATACAATTGTTAAATAATTAAGCCAAGGATATTTCTTAATAATAATTTTAATAACACTAGACATTCTAGTCTGGTATATCAGAGCATTAGAACACCCCATAATCTGGCATTGTCACCATAAATGCTATTTGCATCATTTTGTGCTACATGTAACAAAAAGAATATTCCAGTTCGGTATTTTTTTATAAAGTCCTGACCGAATTTCGGCCACGGTGGCCAATCTCTGTTCCTCTGTTAGATTTCCATCAATACCAGTGAGAGATCAGGCCCTGCGCTTCAACTTTTTACATGCCTATCCAAGGCATGGATCTTCTTTCTTTAAAGGCAATAGGGTGATCAGCTCACATTGCCCTACTCCAACCAATAAACAGGAACACAAAGGTATTGTTCCTCCATGGCATTCAAACCCAAAGGCAGGTAAGTTTTGTTTAACAGAGAGAATATCCAAACTGTCCAATATGGTACATCTCCAGATTTAGAATATTATAAAATAAAATTGCTCAGATATATTTTAAAAGTAGTTATCCATAATAGACCAGGTTATTTTATATAATAATTTTATTTTATAGAGAAGATGAGAAGAATAAACTAGGCATGGCTTTTGGGGTTAGCCATTCCTGCCCTTTTTAGTTCTTACTCCTTTCCTCTCCAAAACAAATAATAGAGCACAATCTCCTTTTACAGGTTTTGTTGCACTTACATGGTTCTACTCCTGGGGAAGTAATGTTGGCATAAAATTAAGCATGTATAACTTTCTGGGTTGCCATATGACCATTTGTTGCCTCTTTCTTTTCCCACTACTTTTTCTTCATCCTTAATATGTTCCCAACCCATCCTATCCAATAAACCTATTCTGTCGAATATCCCAGGTTGACAATACACTCTCGACTTTGGATATTGTGCATCTATGGACAATGGGATTGCTTAGCACCAGGTGATCCATCTGCTTGTTTATCTTACTTATTGTACATGCATTGTAAATTTGTTTACAAGGGATAAGATATAAGATAAGTGCAGTATATATCATATGTTGAACACTTGCATTTTTCAGTCTGAACACTAGTGTTTCTGACAAAATTTTTGATGCTCAAGTAAAAACACTGATAAACAAAATCAAGACACATTTTTTGATGTTCTGTTAAGCAAAAGCATTGGTAATTAAAATTACTTTTTTGTGTGTAGTAAATCTTTCTGAAATACTTTTACCAAGTGATTGTGAACTTAAATTTTAATTATTAATTAAAATCTATTACTATTTCCAATTTAGTCCTGAAAAACTTAGAATACACCTAAGAGACTGCTTCATCATATATCCCGATTAAAGAAAATTATAAAATTTAATATGAAAATATTGTTTTTAGTATGTCAATTAAACTTTTTTTTTATGGAAAGGAAAATAAACGGGCAGATGGTTCACCTGATGGTAAGAGATCCCATCATCCATAGACACATGCAACTTCAGGAGAGTCTCAATTGTGATGTCAACCTGAGAAATTAAATAGAATATGTTATTTCAAAATGGTTGGTTGGGATTAAGGATTTAGAGGAAAATGAAGGGTAAATATAGCCATCTGGTATCCCCAAAGTTATGCATACTTTATTTTATGCTGATTATATATGGCGCTAGTACTTCACTAAGCGAGTGTGGCCATAAAAGTGCAGCAAGAGCTGTGAAAATATGTTATGCTCTACCACCTGGATGCCTACTACTTTTATTTAAAATTCTTATGTTTGATGTATAACAATTTTTTATTAAAACTACTATCAGGTAGCCGATTGCCCATACTAAAAAATGGTTCGGATGCAAAGGGTTAAATACTTTATTTTAAAAATATACAGTTCTTTAAATTCAAATATCATAGTAATAATATAACAATATAACCTAGCTATGGTATTTATAAATATATTTATCTGTAAGTAGGATGGGTTCATGTTTTAGTATATGTAAAGTTTTTACATTTAAAATGTGTTTCTGATAAATGAATTATTATGACATGCATAACTGAAATTTAAGTTATAAGTTTAATATTTCTACCGTTGAGAGTATTTACTGCATTTAAAAATGATTCACGGAGTTTAGCTCTCGCTTCTTGTTCTGGAGTTATTTCTGAGTTCATTATAAATTATAAAAAGAATAATTTATAAAATATTATTCGTTTAAGTTTTTATGTATTGTAAACAATAAATAAACAGAACGGAACAGACCAGACCAGACCACCGTACTGTCAGCTGTCAGAAAAAAATTATACATCAAATTGCCGGATTTGAAATTCATGTCGAAATACCCTACCTGCAGTTGATGAGCATAACAGCGAAATTGGAAAATAATGTATACAGTTTATTAGAATTAAGGCATACTATCTAAAGTATCAGGAGAATCAGTACATTACAGAAACTGTCGAAAGATTAGTAAAAAGCAATTAATAAATCTTAAAATGCCATGTTGATTGTATGTTCAATACTTTAGTAGTTTGTACGTTTAACAACAATAAACGCGTTTAAAACATTGGATTCTGTTTGATATTAAACTTTTTTTATGGACTAAATCTTTGTATTTGAAGAGAATTTTTTTAAACATATGTAAGCTATTATAGAAAATGCACATTACCTATTGTTTTTAAGTATTAATGTGGCAATTTTTATTATTTGCGAACGGGAATTATTGTAATTTTTTAGCCCGGCCCCACTCGCACGTAAAAATCAGACAAAATGGCAGATCCAGGTGACTGAATGCTTTGCTCGCATACAAAATGTTGACAAGACGCGCACGTACGGCTAATAGACTGACGAAAAAATTCCTGACGTATGTCTCGGAATTTGTACCGTGCATTCAAGAAGCCCGCATCGTGGAGAGTCTGATGACGTAATCCCGAACGCTGGGCTCTCATACATTTATTTTATTTCGTTCGCCGCGGACGGAACGGGAGATTTGCGTTCAAAAACAAAACAAACATAAATGCATAGGAATCTTAACCATATTATTATTATTATATTTGGTATTATAGTACCCTGTTCATGCAATAATCAGAGTTCATTAAAGTATATTTTTAACGTGTAAGATAAAAGCTCATATGTGAGTTGTAAGTAGAAATATATGTCAGAAATTCGGAGCTCAGAAGCAAAACAAATGTTGAACTGTATTCTTCTCGTATTTAAACATGAGTTCATGCATTTAGCTTTTTTATTTTCTATTTTTTAATATATTTAAAAAAGTCTCTTTGTTCTTTTAAGATAGAATTACCTCTTAGTTAATTGTTGAACATTTAGCGAGCGTACCCATTAACAACGGTTCTTTCTTTTCTTGTTCAATGCCAGTAAAAATGCAATAGTGATCAATTCATCGTCATCCGCGCTGACGCCATTTCACAAAATTGTTTCAGGGCGTACTGATCTTATATGAATTCTGAATCCAAAAAACCGTGCGTGTGCGCTATACGTCACGCGGTGGCATAAGATCGCTAGGCAAAACTAGCGAGGGCAATGTACACACATGTGCTACAAAATTGCTAGGGGGAAGAAATTTAAAACCGACTTTTAAAAAAAGGAAGGTCAATTCGAATGTTTATATTTTTTATCTACGTTTGCGCATATCTCCGCCATTTATGGACCGATTTTAATAAATCTTTTTTCATTTTATACGGTATTCTACCAGAACGGTCCCATTTCCTTTAAATTAAAATAACAAAATTGATTTTAGGTATTTTTGCGCGTAATGCCGTCATTTATGAACCAATCATTGATAAGACATGCAACCCAATATATATATATTATAACATTTTATTTGTTAGGTCAAAATATTGATTGTTTCGTTAAAAACAGTGACAAACACAGCATAAATACGAGAAATAAAGACAAACTTATTACGCC
>JAOCPS010118819.1:0-15263 GCA_025505425.1 Graphium colonna | reverse complement strand
TTCAGTGATTTTTCACTTCACTATCGGTTATATAACGTTCTCATTGTATGCAACTATAACGTTATATAACCGATAGCAAGTGAAAAAACAGTGAAACGGACCATGCCTACTTAAGACTCTATTATATTTTATTTTAAGATGATATTATCGCTATATTCTATTTCAAGATCATTCTTTCATAACTATGTGCCCATATATTTTTTCATAATCAAAATAAGATTAAAAATGACATAATATAACAATATTAAATATTTGGCGAATAGCTAATTTTACCAATAAAGTATGTGTAAAAATTAACACCTCGCCAAAAAAGGTGTTTGTTTTGCTGGTTTTTGTTACAAAGTTTTATTATTTTATAGCTGGTCTCTGTAATTTCACCCGCGCAAAATTTCCACGTTTATTGCAACATTTTTCATTGACGCTCCGCTCCTATTAGCTATAGCGTGAGTTGTGTTGCGTGAGCGCCTTCCTCTAAAAAAGAGCTAAACAACATTTAAAGGATTTTTCAATTCCTGAGACTAGCGCGTTTAAACAAACAAACAGACAATTTTTTTCGGCTTTACAATATAAATATAGATTATTTACCAGTTTGTATTTTCTTAACAGGAGAACTCTAAATTTCAAGACGTTAGCTTCAATGCTTGTAACGTGAAAGAGCATGGTCAATTTCACATTTATAATATTATTTTGTTAAATTCATAACATTCGTAAGACAGAGTAAACGTGGTAGAACATAACATCTTTCCACAGCTTTTGTTGCACTCTACGTACCACTGCCCTTGATAAAGTCAGCACAAAATAAAGTATGCATTACTTTTGGGGATGTGTCTATGGGCGACGGAATCGCTTGTCATCAGGAGAACCGTCTGCTCGTTTTCCTTTCCATTAAAAAAGGTAATTTGGGAATAAAGCAAGTAGAAGAAAGACCCACCCAGAGCTGGAAAGTTTTATATGAGTCATACGTGTGCTAGTTTCGATAAAATCTTATTGCTAAGGAATTAACGTCGTTAGAAACTTGCTGATTGTATAAGCTCTATGTTTACTTGAGTCCCTCCTCTCTCCACCACTCCAGTGTAAGTGTAGTTGATAAGTTGTGAATACAGGCTAACGTTATCGTGGTTGTGTAAACAATAGTATTTCGAACAGTACTCGTTTAAATGCACTGTCTGGTGATAACAGCGTAAATAAGGAATTAACTCTACTTATTGCCAATACTTTTATAAAGTACTAGCTAGGCAGTTTTAACAAAATAATTCACATCAGTCTAGAAACATCGACAATATACAAAAACCGTCGAAGCGCGTGTCGGCCATGCACATGAAAGGGTCCCGTAGCCATCCGATGATGACCCGTCCGACCACTTGACAAAAGAAATAGGAAAAAATTCATTTTGCGGTTGACTTCATACATTTACTTAGGACGACTGTAAGTACATAAGCTTGTCGAGATGTATAAAAATAACTATGTATGATACAGAGTCCGCTATAGTTTGATTTAAAAGTACTTACTTAGAGGTATATACCATTTTTTTTTTCAGAAATATTGTAATAATATTTCAAAAGTTAATTTTGACTTTGTATTAAGATATCTCAAGACTGGAGCGTTGAATCCACGTCATTGAAAGCCAGTTTTTTTTGCATTTTAAGATACTTTTCCAACGATATTCGACACAGTGGAGTAAGCCGATTTTTTTTTGTATGGGCGTAGGTGCAAAAAAAATTACATAATTTTAAAAACAGGACGAACAGGCCTGACAAAATGATAAAGGTTCCTAATGGACTACAGAAACCTAACAACAATCAAGGCGAGTAACACTACACCTAAGGTTCCGTTTCAATTATCCAAGAATTGGTTTGTCACATAAGGGAATATGCGGAATATATATAGGTAATATAAATAATACGGAACTCAAAATAATATTGACAGAATCGCCATTAACGCGACTAAAGCCGCATTTGAAAGTTAGTATATTAAATAAACTTTGTATTTTTCGTTGTAACGGAGTTAGCCATCAATGTTTTAGCGCGGCACCGATGCAATCAAACTTAATGGGCAATTAAAACGGGCCAACTAATGCTTTCGCTCCAAAACGCCGCGTCGCCGGATTTAAACCCGCTACCTCCGCGCTTTTACGACCGATGAAACCCTCAACGCGTCTAGTTGCGCGTAAAAAGCGCATTTTATCGCGGCCAGATGGGGAATTGAAATGTCCCGGCCTAAGGTGGGCTCTAAATGCAACCCATTCTGTCCCTGGACAGTTTTACGCTTGTACCGAAGCGACGGCAGTTAAATCGCGTGGAGATTTGTGTTTCTTTTATGCAGTTCTAAAGTTCATTTCCAAATTTTTAGCGTTTGAAATGAATATCTTTTTATTTCCATAAAAAAAGGAACAGACGGTTCATCTGATGGTAAGTCACCCATAGACACACGCAACATGCAAACGAGTGCGTTGTCAACCTGAGAAATTGGACAGTATAGGTTTATTGGAAAGGATGGGGTCGGAATTAAAGATTTGGAGGAGAAAGGAGTCGGAAAAGAAAAGGGTAGACATGGCCATCCGGCATCCCCAACAGTCATGTACACTTTATTTTATGCCAACTTTATAAAGGGCGTTAGGATTTGTAGGGCAAACGAAGCAGAAAGAAATGGTAGGAAAATCTAAAAAGCCTTAGTAGATAAGTAGCTCCCCGGGAGAGCGCGGTCGTAGAAGTGCATTAAGAGATTTATGAAAGATTTTACGCTCTGCCATCGTATTTTTTTCCTAATATCTTTTGAGATAACGAATGATGTAAAATTTATTATAAAGCCTATAGACAACATGATTAGATTCTATTCATATTTTCTTTTATAATAAACAATCTGGAGACAGCATAATTTTACATTTATTTAAATGCTCATAACGTTTTTTTTATTTCCATTCAAACTTATTATATCCTAAAGTAAGAATGGCTACGAACTATCAAATCTACCGATGCTGTCGCATCTATTAGAGGCAATTTAACTGCTAGCTCTAGTCCCGTAAAATTCGACATGCGTTATGTTCAAAGGCGGTTGAATAATTCGCAAATATTATTTTACCGCCTCTGCAGCGGTGCCAGTACATGAATTCGGTAACTTTATAGTTGCGCATGCTGCAACGCAAACTGTTATCTCCTTATTACATTAGCGAGAGCGTATGCGTTATCCCAAGACATTCATGAGCGGGGCTAAAGTCGGGCGCACGAGCCTCGCCAAATGGGCTGGAGTAAGTTGTGGTACTGGCTTCGAGCGGTACAAGTGGGGAGCGGTGAGCGGTGTGCTTCAATAGGGGAATGTTTTGCCACACATCACTATGTGAGATTATCTGTCGCCGGTGACGTTTCCGACTTGACTTAAAACTTAGGTACATTCAAGCGGAGAGCCTATTCCTATCTTAAAGATTCGCAATGCTTTTGTATCCCCTCTGACTTCACTAAAAGCTAGCCTAGCTAGCCCGCTCATGCGCTCGTGCAGAAAAAAAATATGTTATATTGTATGAACTCGACGAGTGTCTCAAGTAGTGACACTTTCTATTAATATTTTAGCAATTGCTGCATTTAAAAGTTTAATTTTTTTTTAAATAATATAGGTTTCGTCGGTTTATTTGTTATTGATAAATAGAATTATATTATATATTTATATATGAATTTATGTGAAACATTTATAATATACGCTGTAATAAAATACTTGTGACTTGAACCACACACGCAAGCGCCCGGGCTAAACTTTCAACGGAATCATCATAATTTGGAATGAACGCATGAAATCCTTGAAATACAAGCTCGCAGCGTGTCGTTGCCTCCCCGCACGGAATTTGGCTCGGTTCTACGACTCACAACGCCTCTCCCTCCCCGGTCGGTACACTTTATGTTGTCAGACAGATACTGTGACTGTTTTTCAACATGGCTGAGTTCGATCTCTTTGTATATTGAATTTAGCATCGAAGAGGGTATAAAACCATGTAAATATAGCCTTATGAAGTAAACAGATTTGTTAGAGTAGTTACCATGCCGTTGTCTTCGGCGCGGCATGTCATGGGTTTAATTTACAATCTGGGTATTTTTTTATCATTTCGTCTTTTTAAGCCCGCTGCTGAGAAAAGGCCTCAATTGGTGAACGCCAGCTATCGTGGTCCTGGGCAGCCCGTAACCATCCGCTACCTTGCACTTTTCTTATGTCTTCATTTTTCTGGGTTTGCATACATATAAAATTCATGTTTGTAAGATGATTTTGCAACACATAGCCATCTAATAGTTAGGGCAACGTTTCTTTTGATAAACTCTTATGTATTTATTGTACAAAAATAATAAAAATAGTTAATTTATGCAATTGTCATTCTTATTAAACGGCAACACAGTGAAGATAAATAATCTTTATTGACGTCTAAAGCAAGACTCCAATCTTATAACGTTGTAGTAACAATTAATCTTAATGATTATAGTTTTGACGGTTTTTGATATCTCTTTGTTTATTGATATCTCTAATAATGGTAACAAAAATCATACGCCTTCGAATTTGAGAATTGAGGAACCAGATATCGTCGCATTATGTTTAAGAAATGTTTACGTTTAAGAAGTGTTAAAGTGGTAAAGCGCAACACTTTACACACAGCTCTACTAGCTGCACTTATCACGTTGCACGCCCACACAAAGTCAAATTCAAATAAAGTATGCTAGCTTATGAGGATGGTCTTTTTCATTCTTTTTTCAATCCTACTATTAGGGTCTATTGCACTTGAATTTAAAATTAAATTTACGATTAAGTCTTGGCAACGCCTTGCACCACGCTAAATCTGTTTAGCGAGCTCTCATAATTCGGCGCCTAGTATCGGTTCTTTATATAAACCTATTTACTTAAATTTGTTTAGGTCATATTTTAACGATATTTGGTGCGAACCTCCCTTAGCTTACATTCTCCATATATTTATATATCTTGTTCAAACTAAATAAAATACTTTTTATAAATCCAGTTTCACACACTTGTGATGGTGACACTTGATGTAACTGCAGTATTTAAAATATTAATTCTTTAATTAATTTTAGTTTTGTATAGGTATATAACAATATTTTTTTCTTATATTGTAGGGGAATTCGTTTAACATTTTGCCATATAATATTTTGATTTTGTCATATGTATATTTAAATAATATAATTACTAAAATATATTTTTTGTCGACCCACCTAAGAAGTGACAAATTCTTTTCTCCCCCTATTTTTATGTGTTTCTAACTCTATCCTATCCATATCTATGTACTACTATCTCTATATATGATCACACAACACCCAGTCATTTTCTAAAAATTAAATTAAAACATTTACTTATACAAGATACATACCAATGTTTTTAACATTTAACCTGAGTTAAAATAAACACACTGTCTATAGAGTTGTGTATATTCAGATATGAATCACTAGAAACTTATATTATTCTAATTTAACCAGCTGTTGTGTGCAACCTAACATTACTCGAAAAAACACATCCTAAGTCGTATTTGGTGTGGAATAACAAAGCCTTATGTGTTGTGCTAGCCCAAAGAAACGTTATGTGTACGGTAAATATGTTCAGTTGATTTGAGAAGCGAGTTGTTGGGTAACCTTCGGGTGTACAGACGAGCCAAGAGATCGTCCACAAATCCAAACTAAACCACAAGCCTTTATAGCCCGAATGGATAACGAAACAAGGACTGGAACAGCTTGAAGTTTTTCGGATGGTGTGGATTCTTACTCCGGGTATATTTTTGGCCTTCTTTTTATTCTATAGGTCGTTTGTATGATAATCACTGGTACACATTTATTTTAAGCTAGTCGGTGCCATTGAAAAAAACATAGATAGGGAGTTTTTTATACTTCGTGTTAAAAATAAACCATGGCTAGGTTGGCTGCAGATTTATGTGGAACGTGGTAAAAGCTTATTCCTTCAGGTAATTTAACGACTAATAAATTGTTGTTAATGCTGCCCGCATTAAGCCGAAGTGTGTGGGGAGGCGTTCGAATGGTCCCTCTCGGAATTATGACTGATAAAACTGTTGTTTAATTGAGGGACGATGTTTACGGGTGAGACGGTGGCTAGGTTTAAGGATTTGGTTTTTTTTTTACAATTACATGCATTATATTTTATTATTGTAATCATAAGGTTACAATAAAAAAATATAATGGATTCCCCGTCCATATATAGTTGATCCTTCGTAATCAAGATAGATAGATAGATAAACACTTTATTGCTCACATTAAACACAGTACAATTGACTAAAAACTAAACTTATAAACTAAATGTGGGCAAGTAGATTGTTCTAGGATAACTGCGTCGTCTATTTTTTATATTCCATATTCATATACAGATGTAAACAGAATGGCTGATGCATATTTGAAAATCATCTTAATTTTACCCTACTCAAGATATAGGCAGATTTTCTCTATACAAATTTCTTACATTTCTTTAGCTTTCTTTCTCTGCATCCTCGGTCCTAATGGACAACTAGACAGAGCTCTTTCATTTGAAATGTATTCCAGTTCAATTGGTTAAGTTGGAGTGAAGCTAGATTTCACCATAGCGAGTAAGGAGCACGGTTTAACTTATATATACTTATTTTGTACCCTACTACGGCAAAGCTAAAGTGGGGTTATGATTTTAACAAGCTAAGTATGTATGTATGTTCATCTGTTCCCTCATAACTGCTCAACTACTGATTAGAATTGGCTAAATGAGGTATCGTTAGAAGCATTTTGATCGTCTGCTGGCTATAGGCTTTATGACACTGAATCTAACGTGGCGCCCTCTGGCGGTCATAAAGTGGAATGTTAATTGTTGAAATAAATTTGAGATATTTTTTTGATTTCATTAACAGTACTGACGAGACTTTAATATCATACAGACACATTGTACTTGTAATCTAGGTGCGTTTTTTTAAAAAAATATATTTATCGAATTGGAGTTCTGTCAACGGTTTGTTTTTGCATTATCGTGATGATGTTATGAAAAATAACCGCAAATCATTTTCTTAATGATTGGTGTTCTTAATTCTGGAGGTTAACAAAGTTAAGTGACGTTAACTGTGGCAATGTTTCTCTAGCTTAGTTTTATTATTAGTTGATTTAGAAATTCCCAGCTCTGCCATTAACCCCCTTTTAGTGTCTTTTGCAAAGTAAAGGGTATCTTATATATTATTATTTCTTAGCTTTATGATATATTACCAGAAATACGGTGTTCAGAGTTCGCCTTAACTTATACATCAGACTCGATGGTGGCTAGGCTAGGTCATATCAATAAAATAAAAAAATTGTATGATAGAGTCCAATACAAGGATGAACTATCACGAGATATGGTCGCTAGCTTTGTGCTTGAACATTTGAGAATACTATTTATTGCACACCATATAAGTAAAGAAGAACAAATATAACACATTATACACGCAATGGGTACAAATAAAAAATAAATATCTTAAAAGAAACATGCATGTAAATAGAAGCGAATAATAATAAAAACGACTAACAAAATAACATAAAAACTTTCAAAAATTGTGTAGTTGATACAGACCATTAATAATTTTTAAAGGCCATTGCGGCAAACGTTAAAGCAATACATTATTCGTCCAAAATGAAAAATGATGTATTCTTATCATCTTTTGTACTCAAAGTTGCCCTGGGTCTCCAATAGTATGTTATGGTAACTTATGAACTTTCACATTTAAGTTGCGGTTAACAAGTAACCTTTGTTGTTCGGATCCAAGTCACAATAAGGTCAAGTTATATCGCAATTGAACCACGAAAATGGCCTATAAACAGTTATTGACTATTTAACTTAGTTTTTAACTCGTTTTTTCTAGCGAACTGGCAGAAAGCAACAGTTCACCCAGAGCGTTTTTACTCCAATAACTTTTAATTAATCCCAAGCAAGTTATGAACTCAGTATTTCAGTTACCGAGAAAGGGTGGGTGGGTGAGGGGGTGGAAAGGGTGACTCTTCAGATAAATTAAGTCTGTAAAAGTACGGCCGAGTTGGGCCTTAAAATAAATTAGTTTCGGGGGTAATGTACCGCCGCGATAATATTTTTACGACAGCCTCTATAGGGACCGAGCAGATTCTGATCGGAACGTGACTTGTTCAGTTTGAGTTGATGATGGTAGACTTACTGGAGTTAAGGTTATATACTCTAATCATAGGTCCTCAAGAGAGGAATTGTAGGAACTCATTTAATAAGGATATAATATTAATTAGCTATAATTAATTTGTTATATTATTTAGCTACAAAGCATGGAAATATATAGACTATACTATACGATAAAAATATTTATTTTTGCATTAAATCTGTCTATTTACTCGTAAAAATAATTTAAAATTCTTTTTACTATAGAGAATTATTTTAAAATTAGAACATTACAGTATTTACATATTTTATTTATAAGACATTTCATTGTTGCCAAAACATGTAGCAAAAAAGGTCATAATACTTAATTGCGTTGAGCTATTAATTTTCACACTTAACTGTTACTTATTCCTTTTTGTTTTCTTTTGGTTTGGAAATGTACAAACAAAGAAAATATAAAATTTGAATACATCATAAAACTAGATTGTCTATACGTATAGTACATAATAATTTACTTTCATATCTTTTTTTTCTGGTCTTGAAATTTTTCACATAAACTTATATTTTTTGTTAGATCAAAATAGGATCAAAACAAAATAGGTAAGGAACGTTTGTGTTAGAGGTTGCTACAATATAAACGATTTTATATTAAAGTGCTCGCTCCAGATTGTTAAATAAATCTAATTTACGGAAATTATCGCGTTTATATTAGTTTTGAACTCGTGAAGTTTTGAACCCTTTACAGCGTTTATGGTCACGGGACACGGTCTGCCGGAGGTATAGTCCCTAAATTAGTTTTATTTAACAACTGAAATGGTGACACCCGCGTAATTTTTCCCGGTTTTGTGACACTTTTCATTGATGCTCCCCTCTTATTGGTTATAGCGTGATGTTATATAGCCTAAAGCCTTCCTTGACAAATGAGCTACTCAACACAATTTTTTTTATTCGGACGAGTAGTTTCTGGAATTATGCAGTTCAACCCAACAAACAAAAACCTAAATAATAAACATGTATTATGTAGTAGATAAATGTTTGAGTAATTATATAAATTCAAACTAGGTTTAAGTAGATCAATGAGTGTTCTTGTCGATATCAAACTATTTTGGAGTTTAGGGCGACATATGTTGATGAAAGTACATGGTAAACCTTTTTGAAAATAAACAAAAAAATACCATAGTTGCGCTAAGTTTCTTACGCCGGCTCTTCTCAGTTGGCTTTACTTTCCAAACCGTGGTAGTGTTTGACTATATTCAATGAGTGTTATCACTTCAATATTGAACAAGAAAGTTTAATTTCCTGTTTCCAGTATTATCTCGCTTTTTGAATCTATTGCAAGAACATTATGAATCTTACTGCATGTAATTTACATTTATACCTGCAAAAAGAACTGAAATGTCTGTTCGTAAAGCAAAACTTGCAGTTTTTTGTTAAATGTATACGAAAGTAATACTATAATACTTAACAAATGACAACTTTTTAAAATTTTTCGTTGTCTGTCTATTTGAGTCGGAATCTCCGAAACAATTTGACCGATTTTTACAAGACTTAGACTGGTACATAGCTGATGATGATATAAAGAGTAACATAGGCTACTTTTTTCTCGAAAATAAAAATAAACGGCGGGTGGAACCGCAGGCCAGAGTTAAAGGCAATACAATGACGAGGAACAAGAGACGCTGAAGGCACCGAGTGACGTCCAAACAGGTTTCCTAACAACACCGCCCGACGTATCTGCAGAACCGGTTCCATCTAAAACGGGCCCAAGAGCGGCTTCATGCTGTTTCTTTCCCAAACGCACCCGCGCTTGAAACCTTTATCAATTCGACGGGCTTAATTTAACTCCGTCACGGAATCTATTAAGCTTAACTGCAATGGTTAGTTATATAAAATGTTTCCCTTTCTGTCTTTTTGTAGCACTGAAGTCTTGCATAAATACGATTATTTGATAACTTTGATTTCATATGAGGATGTATTTCATCGTATAGGAGTTGCTAAAATAATTATGAAACAAAAAATATTCTGCTGCCTAAAAAAAGCCGTATCCAGGAATCTAACATGCAGGGCCGAATTTAGCCTTAGTGCCGCCCCTGGGCAATGTAAAAATGCCGACCTAATTAAAAAAAAAGTCCTTTTTTAACCGGCTTAAAAGGGAGGGGGTTATAAGTTTATTGCCAAGTATGAACCAAATATCAAGTTCTTTTTTTATTTCAAAGTATATGTACTTTAAAAAAAGTTTTGCTGCCCACTGAAAATTTATTGCCCTGGGCACTAGCACCGAGTGCCCCTTGTGTAAATGCGGGGTTGCTAGGACATATCGTTAGCTCTTAATATAGTAGGAGAAGATAGAATCATATTTATCTAAAATTAAGGTAGCCTAAATTACTTCATATGCTATCAGCTATCTTCTAGTCTGTTCCATAAATATGTTTCAACCGTTAAGTCGATTAGCAGATCAAAAAAAATCAAAGTTTTACGTTCTTTAGTGCCGTTCGGGAAAGATCTCATTGTGATATTACGAACAGACACTTCAATGTAATTTATATGTATGGATTAAGAGGGGTTAAGGTGGTGAATAACTAAAAAAGCGCTAAAATGATCAGATGGATGTGTTAGAAAACAGCGGGTAATTTATTTTAAGGTAGCTTTGTAATACAACAAGATCCCTATAGGGGAAGGCAGACAGACGAGCTGGCGGTTCACCTGATGTTAAGATCCCGTTGTCCATAGGCACACGGAACATCCCGAGAGCCACGAGTGCGTTGACAACTTGGGAAATTGGATAGAATAGGTGTATTGGATAGGATCGGGTCGGAATTAGCGATTTGGAGGAGAAAGAAGTGGAATATGAAAAGGGTAGACATGGCCATCTTTTAGGGTTACCTAAAAGTCATGCATACTTTATTTTATGCTAACTTTAAAAAGAGCGAGCATCGCCGCAGAAGTGCAGCAAAAGCTGTGAAAGCTGGAATAAACTTAACTTAAATTATGTTTCTATTATTTTAAATAAATTATATTAAATAGTCCCGGAACGTAGTACAACAGTCTTTACATACTAAACCCCTTCATTAGCCTCCTCTATTTTATTCTAAACCTTACGGCCTCTTTATTCACGCCTTATAGATACTCCGAGCCTTCGTGAGGGAAATTCCTAATCAACTTTGCCCATAGATGGCGTTCACGACCATTGTCGAAGTGGGGTGGCTATGCAATATTGTTATAAATGGTTTTGATTAAACGTTGTCCTACTGCCAGCGATTACTAGGCGACAGGTGTACGTGTTCGTGTATTGAATACCAAAATGATCAGTATACTGCAGATACAATCTTCCGATATGTACCTTATGCTATGGCTTTAAAGGTGGTGGTGAATGCATAGGGTATGCGGTTTGCTAATCAGCTAATATAACCGGTGCATTTAGATTGTCTTTATGATTGGCATTAAAGCGAACCTTCGAACTATTGTGTACAGCCGTTGAATATTTCGCTAGGATTGTGTTTTGACTTATCGCGTTGAGTCGGTACGTCCGGGGTTCGATCCATTAAGACATAGACAAAATGCCCATATCTAACTGACCATAAAAACAGCTGCGTGTTTACGTTTTCATTTAGCATATTTCAATGGCCCAGTCCAGCGATCCCATCGCCCCTAGACAAACGCAACATCCGGAGAGTTGCGAGTGCGTTGTCAACCTGTGAGATCGGATTTAATAGGTTTATTGGATAGGATGAGTTCGGGTTTAAGGATTTGGAGAGGATAGGAATAGGAAAAGAAAAAGGGTAGACATGGCCATCTGGCATCCCCAAAAGTCATGCATACTTTATTTTATGAAGAGCGGTTGTACTTCCCGGGCGAGCACGGCCATAGAAGTGCAGCAAAAGCTGTGAAAAGTTGTTATGCTCTACGACGACTAATTATGCTCTACCACCTCTAATGTTACATAGGTATTTGATTTAATTTTTTCTCCTGGAATGATTTTACATTTATGAAATCTTTTTGTTGTTGTGGTTGCTTGTAAAGCATATTTATCCATTACCCACAGATCAAAAATCAAGATATCTCAATGTTTCTAAATTTGTTTTTAAAAAACATTTTGAAACAGAAAAAAAAGAGTTTCTCAATTCGCATTTTTCCTTTTTTCTTTTATAAGTTGGGGCGTAACTCTGTCATTTATAAACCGACTTTTAAAGTTTTGTTTTTTCTCTGAAAGGACTGACTTTCGGATTGGGCTCATGACATTTCCCGAAAATTTGGTTCAGTAGTTCGAAATATTGATAAAATATTTTATTTAAATTTTGATAAAAAAAAAAATTAATTGTTTACAATCTACATATTTGCAAAACTTATAGGAATCAAACTCGAGACATAATAGTTGCCTCCAGCAAATAATATCAGAATATTATCAGCAGAACTGCAACCTTTGGATGAATTTTAAATATGATAAAGCGACAATTTTTTTAGGCTTTTTTACAGATAATTACAAAATCTTTGACTGAAGAAAGACATTAATATACTTACTAATTTTTATAAGTAAAACTATGGGTAAATTATGGGATGGAAATAAAATTAAAAATGGTGTACAATTGGCAAATTAATCGGTAAACTTAGATAAAAGATGCTGAAAGAGATCTCTTTCTAGGGTTAAGCTCGCCTTTGTACATTTATTTTATATTTATCTGATTTTTTGTATCTATTTTGTGTACAATAAAGAATATAGATAGGAAGAATAAACAATGCATACAGTCGAACGCATAACCTTCCTCTTTTTCGAAACCAGTTAATAAAGAAGTAACTTGTATCTTGTTAGAAGTATTATGTACGACTATATAAAAGCTACAAACACATACCCAATTCTTTATAACTACCTGATCTAATGAAATCGTGACAGATCTACAGAATTCAAGTTTAAAAATGAAACCAGCCGCATCTAGACGTTCATAAAACAACATTATTACCATAGTAATGGCGGCGGTGTTCCCACGTACAGATAATATATTACCGAGGTAAATACGAAAGGTCTTGTTTAATTGAAATAACGATGATAAATGCCAGCAATTAAATGCCGTGATATAGTATTCAATTCGGAATTATGTCTAGATTGCCAGTGTGAAATACATTTGGTTATCGTTAGAATTATTGCGGATAAGCTGGCAATACCGATAAATATATTTGATTACCTTATTTATTTATTATTTTAGGATTAAGACAGGTCAACTTGACAGCCTGTAGCCCTTTTCAACATAAGTAGAGTTTAATTGTAGTATTTGAAACGCTGCGTTTAAAATCAATACTAATTTTATAAAGCTAAGCTTGTTTGTTTGATTTTTAGGTTGAATGCGCTAATCTTTCGAATTACAGGTCCGATTTGAAAAACTCTTTTAGTATTAGATAGCACATTTATCTATTTATTTATTCATTCATTGCAAATCACAGTACATGAATACGATGTTACGTGAAATATAAAAGGTCCAATGTGACACCCCGTGAGGGCACTGCAACTTAATTTTTACAACTTATCATTAAAAAAATCATTTAATGTATAAATAGGCCTTACTTACCAAAAACTTTTTGAGTTCACATTGAAATGTTTTTAAATTATCCAAACACTTAATACTATTAGGAATGTGCATCATCAGCTAATAGTACAACATTACACAACTCTTTCGCGTAAAAAGGGAAATAAATAATATAAACTAGAAATAGGAATGGAGCCAGAATAAACCCCTGTGGAATACCCATTTAATATAATAGAGATCCAGAAGAACTTATATTATTTATAAGTACATATTTTCTGAACCCTTCCACTGAGGTAAGATGCAATAAGGTCAAGAGCTAGGCGAGGACAAATGTTTTATCTCACTAACAAAATGCTACGATCCATAGTGTAGGCTTTTGCATGTCCTCTCAATAGTATAAGGACTGTGATAAAGTGTTGAGCCAGTCTGTATGTGGGTGAGTAGATCTGGCTTACAATCGGATGCAATGGAGCATTTAGTTCATGTACTTTATGCAACCCTAGAATTTTGAAGGTTAAGGGTATGAAGGTATTAGCATTCTGTCGTCGTCGTGTGTTCGTCTTGGGATAGCTATCGGAGTAATTTTTAAAATAAATCGCTAATTGACTTTTGCGTTGTCGTTATGGGGTCTGGTTTAACCTTTTTTTATGTGCTGTCATCCGAAAACAGTTCTTCTATTTTAGAATGATACTCACATGAATCCAATCACGATAGCATTTCATCTTAAAGAAGATTTAGTCAAGGGGCAGAATTTTCTTCAGACCTTCCTTAATCCTTCTCACCAATATTGTTTTTGTAGAAGCAATCCTCTACACTACAGGTCATGTGTTATATCGAAGAGAGTTTATTACGTAAAAAAACATTTTTTTTATGGAGAAGGAGGCTAGGGAGCTTGCGCCTCATCTGATGGCAAGTGATCACCGCTGTCCATGGGCCCCCGAAACACTAGAGGAGTTACAAGAGCGTTTCCAACTTTTTATGTAGTTTTCAATTCGTCATTGTTTATCTTATATATTTTAATAGCATATTTTAAAAGCAGACCGTAAGTAGACTTAAAAAATCATTGTTTACACTTCGCTATCCGTGACAATTATTATAAATGTAATTATTTGTGTAAAGATACTTAATATTTGCTCCTTTATATCTCAGATGCTCAACTAATTTTGATAACCGTATAAATATTGTAAACGAAAACGAAGAGGAATAATTCCATTACAAATTATGATATTGTCATGTTATTTAATAACAGGGTCACATATCAAAGAACATTCGAGACAAAATAATTAGTTATAACACCATCATGACAAAAATAATTCCACTCACACTATGTGCTCGCCCTTATCCAACCAACTTTATTCAAATATATGCTCCTAAAAATAGTCTATTTAGAACTCCATTTCAACCCAGGATGAAATAGACTATTTTTACAACAGCCTAGAATACGTGAACAAAAGTGGAGTACTTTTATATTTTATTTTATATAATTAATAGAGATAACTATATTCATGGGTGATCTAAATGCTAAGATAGAAAACGGCTGTAAGACAATAACCTTTTCATAGTAGCCGGGAGATTTGGGCTGGAATCTCGCAACGAACGAGAATAACTTTTACTCATGTTTGGAAAATATTATCATAATATTGAACA
>JAOCPS010118818.1:0-37397 GCA_025505425.1 Graphium colonna | reverse complement strand
GGGACGTTGCACTTGACAGGTGGTGAAAATTGACTTATTTTCTTTAGCGGCTTATAAAATGTTTTAATAGAGTTTAAATACGCTTTAAGATGTAGTCAATCTTGTCTGTGACTCTCTGTGACTGGGGGTTGGTTTCCTATGTACAGTGTGGCTCCGTACAAAATCCGTAAAGTTGTTTAATTTAAAAACATTCAAAATATCTTGAATGAGTAGCTTGGTGTGAGAAGTACTTTGCCGATGGATCCCGCATTTGCTTTCCGATGATTATAAGGCGGCCGGCGTTAGACGGAATAAAAAAGCTCAAAAGGTTCAACCGTCTGCGACGTTATCAGTGAAGACGAATCTTGAATTCATCGCTACGACCCTGATTCCAAAGCAATCCACAACCTGAATCTTCCGAGATGAGCCAAAACCGACTAAATTTGTTCGCTCTTGAAACACTTCGTCAAGCCAAAACTGGTCACGTAGCAACAATTGCGCGTGAAGATCGTAGACTGGTTAATGCAGAGTGGTATAATACAGTTTTTTTACCACAAGTGATCGCTGAAGTTCCGAAATCAAACCCAAATTAACGCATCATCCTACACCATGACAACGCAAGCTCACTTAGCACTGGTAAAGCAATTGATTATTTAAAGCAGAAAAACGTACATTTCCTAAAATTAAGAAAAGTCTTCGTGGGCAAAAGTTCCAGTTCGTTGAAGAAGCAGTCGACGCTTTCAAGTCGGCCATTTATACGTACATACCGAATATGGAGTCGAATAAGTGTTTGAATAACTGCTTAAACTGAATGGAGAAATGTATAAAACTTCGAGGTGAATACTTTAAAAAACAATAAATAATACTATAAGGTTCTAGTTGTATTATTTTCTTCAAACGACAAAACTTAAAAGGCAACCTACGTATTAGAGTAGGATTAAGTAATTAGACCAACTTTAGTTTACATTTCCCCTCTGTAAAAAAGTTTATAACATTTCGGGCGTAACGTATTCTTTTTTATACCTATTTCTTACTGGCTACTTCCCATGATCTTTATGTGAATTTATTCAAAACTGTTTTTTTAACAATCTATTTCTCAAATTTCATGACAATCCGCTCACCCCTGTGCGCCTCTTTCAATATTTAAGAGAATGAATTTGATTCTATTCAAAATAGAGCCGCACGTGTAACATAAAATTCAAGAGGATTTGTAGACACTTTTTTGACGGGTATATTTTTTCTTTCATTTGGTCTTAGACATCGGTAACATCATCATCATGTAAATATATATAATGATATAAATTAAAAAGCGAACAAGCAAGCGGAACACCTTATAATGCATATGTACCGCTCCTTTCGACTTATGCAATATCAGAGAAACTAAAATACAAGATCGTTGCCAGCCTTTAAGAAAGAAATTGACTACACTTTGTTTCAGAATAGGAATTCAAAAAATGGAGGGGATTGCATACTAGAAAACTGCTCCGGACATACAGAAAGCAACCGTTTGTGTGCATCTTACGAAACATTTTATATTAATGTTAGCGTTCCCGCTCTAGGGTAAATTGCCTCGGAAACCGTACGTGTACGCCAGATCTTACTCGTATCGATCCGGATGGATACGTACCTAGCGAGTATTGATTATATAGAGGTATTGTGAGTGGTAGAAATGTCTGCAGAATGGGACGGTAGTGGATTATCTACCATCGAGGTGATGACGATGGTTATTCGTGCAAAATCACAAATAAGCCGGGAGGATCTGGGTGGCATTTTACGATGCGACCTTGGCTGTAGGTGTATACATACAATTCTCTTAACCTTATTTATCCTATATTAACCCTATTGTAAATATGACAAAGGATCCTAACAGGAGCATGGCATCCCTTCGCGTGGCCGAAAGAAAGAGCTGTCACTCAGTCATCAATTATTACAGAAGTTTAAGGTTGGATGAGTTAAAATTAAAGGAGCTGTTAAAGGAGTGCCCAAGCTAGAGAACAGTATTCCATGTACTATCAAACTTGTACTCTGTAAAATAGCATTTATAGTGACCGAGGTAAACCTGTACATCACTTGATATCTGGATCCAAGGAATTCGAAACTGTGACAATAAGGAAATTCGAAATAAAAAAGAAACCCTTTCATTCTTTTTAACGGCGATCTCAAACTTAATTCACTGCGTTTTAATTTGATACCGATTTGGTAGATCTTAATTTGAGATATCGCAAAGCACAGTCTCGACTTCAGGCGCAAGTTTGTTCCGGCACTAGTTGACGCGGTCCTGAAGAAGTTTACCTAGTTGTTAACTATGCTGTCATCCTACATAACATTACATATTTTTTTTAGTAAAAAATCGTTGCTTTGCAGGAAGAGAGAGAGAGAGGAAGAGAGATAGCAGCGTTGGCTATTATACAGGATGGTTGGTGAGACACTAAAGATATTAAATGAGAGCACTCGGTACTAGGTTGTCATTATAATTATGAATAAAAATTAGGGGCACTGTATTAAATAGAATTTAAAAAAAAATAAATGCAAGTGTATACTATACCTGCTGTTGGATTCATGGTAAGTGGCATGCTTTATTGACACAACGAAGCACGAGAAAGCCGCCGCGACGTGACCTCTAGCATGCCCATGCGTTCCGTAATTAATTATTTAATTTTCGATTATATTTACTCCGTGGTAATTTTTAATATTACTTTTATTTTTGATATATGATCCCCACATATACGGTCCTTGAGTATCGAAAGAGACTGATCAGTCGCCTGTATATACATAGAATCCAACAGTCTTGTATATCATTAGCGTTCACAGGCTTGAATTTCGAGCATGATCGATAACATCAATCTCAATGCCTCGATTTTTGAGACATACACCCTATATTTTTTTAGGTTAGTGGGATTTGATCTTTGAACTCACTGTACCAGGTTCGATTCAAATTTACTGCTTCTGTTCACAGAGATACCCCTGTAAATCAACAGCTGATCGATTTCCACGATCGTCATATTCATAGACAACGTACAGCTAATGAAGGTACTTGAGGACTTGTTGCTGATAATTGCCTCAATTATTATAAAAATTGGAAGGTGGTGGTGAGTTAATGAAGGCGCAGAAGGTCTAATTTATATTTTGTGATAAATGACAATTTGCTGCAAAATTAATTACTGAAGATGCGTAAAGATAGACATACGGATTGATAGATACAGACAAATATAGATAGAGTATTTTGCTAACGAGAATGCATGGGATTAATCTTTTGGAACATAGATTGGCTAAAACAAAGGATTTTAAGCCAGACTTGCAAACTAATGTTATTTTAAAAAGAACAACTGTTTAGTTTCTTGCAGCCCTTCTCAGCAGAATATGTTTTCTCGAGATGGTAGAAGTTTAATTACCAACGAAAAACTTTGATAATAATAAAAAATTTGACGTTTCGTAAAAACTAGTAAGCGCGTATAAGCGAATTTTGAGTTTCAACTTCAATTTGAGAAGAAATTCCCTTGGAGAGATTTGGCGAGGGTTTAAAACTTACGATTAAGAAAATTAATCTGTTGTCAAATCTGCCAATGTGTTTCGCCTCTGCTGCGGCGAGAGCACATTTAAAGAACCTAGAGGTAAAAGTATAGTCCCTTTTCAAAGCTTTGGTATTGACATTACGGAGTATCGTCATCGCGGCCGAGATTCGATTTCATTCTTGCCAATGTTTCGGATGAGAGTTGTCAAATGGCAATTTCTACCTTCATCTTTATCCAAATCCTTACCATCGTCCCGACTCATCCTACTCAATAATTTTTTTGTGTGTTGACATCGCATATCATATCCTTGGATGTTATGTATATCTGTGCACGACGCCTTCACTTAACATCAGGTGAATCGAGAGTTGCTTGTCGAAATGTATCGATAAAATAATTGTGTACATGTCAACAAGAACGATTTATTATTGGATATTGGGATCCAATAATAAAACATTCTTGTTATTAGGAATTTTCTGTACCCACACGATATATATTTGCCTAGTAAGATATAGGGAAAGTAAAGTCAAAGAAGTCAATGTGACGATAAAAAGTTTGTACACCGTGGTATTAAGGTGCCCTTGATATGGAAAATTGGAAGCCTCTCTATAACCTCGTGTGGAACCGGGCTCCCGCCTTGTCATGGTTGAGGGGCTTGGTAGCCATGGGTATGTGCAACCTACGGGGAAGCTAAGAAGCTGCCATGGCTGGCTAAAGAATCGGTTGTAGCTCGGAAGTCGAAAATGTGCTAAACTATTTCCGTGACTCTGTCGACACGCGCCGAGGTGGAGCACTGTGGAGGTTTAGTTAGTCGCGGAGCAAGTACGGGTTATGTCGGCGAGAGACCGACACAATCTGTACTTGCTCCCGTGAGACACAGTTGCACATTGGCTATAATGTCTGTTTAATTCTTCATGAAGTGTAGTAAAATGGGCGTTTATTTAATATAGTTTAAGAAAAACACGAAAATAAAGTTGATGACTTGCATTCTTGTTTTCTACCCTACGCAGACATATGTTATATATATTACGGTTTTCTGTCATAATAAATCACATAATTTAACATTATTTCATATTCATTTATTGTTCTTAAATTAGTTTTACATAGGAAAAATAAAAAAGTAACTAGAATGTTTTCATGTACATGTACTAATACGAGGAGATATTCTTATAAAATATTAGATACATACAACTAAATTAACACACATAGGTCATTATTACAAAAAGCGTCGAAATAGACTTCATGGCTAAATTACGCTATGTTTTATTTTACTAAATTATGATTCGCCCGCTCTCACATTTATTTGTCATCTTTCATTTTCTCCTGCAAAAGTATCAATAAAAATAGGTTACATTATAAACAAATGATGGTTTTTCTAGGATACCCTTTGAAAGCCACATATATAAAATATATTCCGAATTCATTCATTATGTATTAAAAATGGCAGTAAGAGGAAACTCACTAAAAAGATAATGTACCATTTTTCGTAACTGAACATTACTTTACATCATATACTGTCATATAATGGTACATACATACAACGACATACAATAAGTATATATCACACAGCATAATTTTTAAATATACAAGAATTAAAATTATACATAGCCAACATGGACTGTTTGTAAAACAATTTATGCAATTACATGTTTGTAACTATTTCTTTCTAGTTCTAATTCCTTCTCAAAATCTTTCAATGAACAGTATTAACATTTTGCAATATTAAACAAAATAAGATTTAAAATTTTAACCAGCACAATTAAGTTATTTTATTCACTAGTAACATTTAAGGATCGCATTGGCACACACAGCACGAAGGAAATAAAAACCAATCCATGAATATTCCAGCGCAGTCGTTGCTCGGATCGTATGCAAGTAATCTGTGCCATTTATATTTCTGTTCACAACTGCAGTCGCCAGAACATCGTGATGTGGACTTCTTACTACAAGTAAAAGGAGCACAGACAATTGATTAGTACATCTGTATATAAACTATCCTTCTGTATGTGTGTACTTATGTCCCTGAACTCCTAAGTGGCAGGGCCGATTTCAATGAATTTTTTGTATGTGTTCGGATGGAGTCCCGGGTGGTTTTCAAGGAGTTTTGACCCGATTGATGGTGCTATTATCGGTATCAAAAATGTGAGTAGGATAGACAGCTACGTCTATTTTTATGTTATATACTTGATATAAAGATAATATCAATATTATATATAACACGAATGAGCAAGAATAATGCAGGATCAGGCCACAGGTGTTTTACCACTTAAATATGTTAGTAAATATTATTCATCTCATTTAAATAAAATATTTTTCCTTTTTCTATGGATTTAATAATATTGTTAATTAAATAAAAAATCTTCTAATAGTCTAGGTTCATAACAAGGTTCTGATAAATAAACTGTCACTTTGTAAGTGGACAGGACCCTAACTATACAACTGGTCAGTCTGGATCTTCTGCCCACGCTGCTAAATAGGACCAAAAACTGGTTTCGCCTCCTTGATCACGCCTCGTCAGATAATGGCAACCGAAATGAATGCATTCTTAGTAGTCAAATCGACTTACTACAGAATAATTTTATTGGTTTTGCAATTCAGATGCCATAATAACAATTTAATAAAGTTAACATAAAAAGCATTCGTTCACCGTAGCTGTAGATTTATTATTGGGTTGTACCACGATAATTGAACACAGTAAATTGATATTTATTGGTTGGTAATACGCGATGAACGTAAAATGAGATTTATCGATTTACAGTTCCATCAATATTGCGTTTGGTCCATTATTATGTTCCTCAATCTAATGTTTTTGAAATAATATTTATTAATCACAAATACAAAAAATAATTGTAAAAAATGTTTGTTAGTTATCAAAGTTTTTAACTTAGTTTAAATTGTACAGTGATAATAATTAGTACAGTAATGCAGTGATCTATCACTCGTTCCCGCTTATATGGATTGGAAATGGGTTCGATTCCTATTAGTAGTATTTTGTTTTGCTTCGGAATTGGATGGTTTTCTTTATGAGTTCTAAGTTCCTGAAATGTATAATGAAATAGGGCAACGTAAAAGTAATTACCTGCACACTTCTTGATGGATAGCTTGTTCAAAGTGCATAGTGTTTACAATGGCTCTGACTTTCTTCGCCGAATTCAAAGCCCAATACGGCGTTATTATTTCGGTCTTGCTCTGACACGCGTCTACTCTGAAATAATAAAAATTAGAAATTTATTAAAATTTAATTGACCGTTATGATTATAAAGAGTATAATATAGAGAGATAATAAAAAAATATAACATAGTGAAAACTTTAGTGAAATCACGGAGGAATCGTAACTCGCTTATATTTTTTCAATATCATAATCGAACTTTTAGAAGATTGAACCTTTTTATTTATGGAAAGGAAGACAAACGAGCACACGGTTCACCTGATGTTAAGCGATCTCGTCGCCCATAGACTCATACAACATCCGGAGAGTTGTGAGTGCGTTGTCAACCTGGGAAATTGGAAAGCATTGGCTGGCATTAGAGCAGGATTAAGCATCTGAAGGGGAATGGAGTGGAAAAAGGAAAAGGTTAGGAATGGCCATCTGGCAACCCCAAAAGTCATGCATACTTTATTTTATGCCGACTTTGTAAAGGGCAATGTTACTAGCTAGGGCGAGCGTGGCCGTACAAGTGCAGCAAAAGCTGCGAAAATATGTTACCACCTTGATAACACTCAATTTAACGGGTAAGAGAATATGTTATCTTATATTATGATGACATTAATGTGAAATTGTGTATGCATTCAATTGCGTTCAATTATATTATGCTATTTTGATCATTCAGCAGTAATTATTTAATTTTTACCTTCAACCGTAGGATTTGATAAATATTACCGTAAAGTAATTTGGTAAGTTTAGCATTTGTCGATTCGCGTGATATCTTTAAGAACATATAGCTTGACAGATCAGAACTTGACACAAAGTCATGTCATTGTTATGTATAAAAACGCATGTTCATTTGTGTAATGATTTTGTTCAATTATTTCATGTATTTCTAATGTATATTATACAAAATATTATCTTTCTGCACACCTAAAACTTTAACTGTACTAAATTTCTTATTCCTCTATCTGCTTAATTTTTGTGAAAAGGGGCACAAAGTTTTTGTTTCACATGTAAGTCAAATGAGTATTGATTACGTAAGACAATCATTCGAAAATAACCTTTAAGTTGTTTAGATGTTTAGATAATGTGATGATCTATATTAATTCACGTCCTTAATATAAGTTGTCACCAGCGGTATTTCCGGAACGATAAGAGTAGAGACCATCAAGATCCGAGCGTACTCATATCTCAAAGGCCGGCAACCCTCTTGAACTGCTTCGTTGACGGGGGTGATCACATAACATCTGGTGAGCCATTTTCTAGTTTGCTTCCTTCTCCTTAAAAAAATATCTATGAACACGTTTACCTACTAACCTGCCAGTATTATTAACTTGGGGATCCGGCAGTGAGGACTTTGAGGCCTGTCTGACATGACGGAAATAGGAGTCTCCTGAATGCATGTCCGGGACTCCTGGCGCTCTCCGCACTCGACCACCTCCCGGTATGGAAAACGAACCGTACATCCGCTTAATCAGCGCCTTGTTCTCGTCTATGAACATTTCTATCTTGTCTCTGAAAATAATTTATAAAATTAAAAAGATTTAGCCACTGAAATCTGTGTATGTGCGTTCAATCATTCCTAAAAACTTATAGTAACTCTTCTAGGGCTTTCTTTATACTCCCATTTATCTTTTCCTCCTTTGTATCCTTTTATACCTGGACTTCAGAGACCAATGATTTTTATAACTTAGGTTACATTGACGATAGAGCGGTCGTGATCGTTATTCAGTCATTGGAAGGGGCAGCTGCGATGATGCGTGCTCACTAAGGCCCGCTATCTCTCCCTGTTAGCCGATAGTCGCGAGCACTCGTGCTCCGGTTCGCTCACCTGATTTAGTCGTTCCAGGGCATGGGCTATCTTCCGCGCGGTCTGTTGCCCTCTACTTTCCCCTGAACCAAAAGGCGCTCTATGGATTGGCTAACTCGCCTTGAAACTCGTTCGAAGCAAGAGAATACGTGAAACTGTACTATGGCAGATACTGTACTGTTTAATGCCGAGTACCTGAAATATTGAGACGTGTGTCCGAAATTCGGTCCACGATACACAAAGCATTCTCCTCCAGCACATCTCTAAAGCTTCAATGTTTTTCTTTTCTATTTCCTACAACGTCTCGTGCGTAATATATTGTTTTGTTCTTTGGTCTTTAAATCAGTGTTAGTTTTATTCGGCAGTTCTATAAATTTTAGCGCAAAGTAGTAGTATTTGCGTTTCAAATTGATTTTTAAGGTTCTTTTTTTTTAACATGTGCTCCGGATGGGAATCGAATCCTTAACTTAGCAACTGCGCTAACCATCCATATACGTTTTATATTTTTGTTTCGAAACTGTTTTTTTCTTTACCGTATACTGGTTTTTCCCTGTACTCTATTCTACCTCTGGGCAGGATTTCGACAAGGCTCGGCTCTTTCACTTCGTTTGTGCTCTATGCGAGCGATTTACCTCAGAGCCCACAAATCGAACTCGCAAATGAGCGAGATGAAGAAATCTGTCATGCACGGATCCACTCCTTGTATATATTATTTTGAATTTGCAATACATCTGCCATTAAATAAATTCCAAGTAGTCTGCCTATGTTTTCTTATTTTATATAAAAAAAGGTTTTGTTTACTATATTTTACACTTTAAGGAAAATAGCGAAAACTGAAAAATACTGTATAAGTATAAAATAAACTGATTTTAAACTTAATAAAAATTATTTCTTACAATATATACTAAATAGACAGAGTAAAAAACATTAATACTTACATAGGATAAGTGTTGCCAGCGGTGGGACAGTAAAGTTGAAAGTTTCGCTTGACGCATGGCACGCCTCTGATAATTTGACCTTGGAGCTCATATCCTAGTGCGACAGACAACGCCGTCCAAAGTATCTGAAACCGAAATATAATCCGTAAATAATTACTCAGTAGAAAAAAAAAGATATTTTTACATTGTTCAGAGCCCATTGTAAAAATTCGTCAATTTAACCACCTTATAAAATAAACGAAGTTATAACCCTTCACACGTTAAAAAATAAGGCAATTAACATTCGTTAAATGCTTACAATAAATTCTGTAACTGCTACCAAAACAATTGAATTAAATATGAACAATTCAATAAAAAATCGTAAATTGTTTGACACTTAATAATTATTTATGCATACGAAGCTACCATTGAACGAGTAATCTGTGACTAGAATTAAGCGCCGACACTTTGAACAATAAATGAAACAAAGTAAAGCTATTGTTAGCGTGGATTTGCAAAATTGTAATCAAATACGATATGCAAATGTAAATTTTTAATGGCGCTTTATCAGAATAGGAAATAGATTACTTAAATCCGATAGTATATTTATTAGCTAAGAGTGAGAGTGACAGTTGCTAATTTGGACGAATAAACTTTAATAATGAATATAAGGAGACTTACAACACAGAGATCGCATCGTAGTAAATCCATATTCGCTACCGGATCCCAATTAACACAACCTGCCTCTGTAGTATGAGCTAATTATCTAAATTTAATTCAAAACAAGTCCGCGGTAAGCGGCTACCGAAAAAAAGGCGTTATTTTCGACACGCCGCTCTGCACAATGACTAATATCGCAAGATTCGTCCCGCGATTCTGCTGCGATAAAGCCAGTGTCTTAGATACAAAAAAATATCTTAAAAATTAGCAAATACGTAAGCGATACGTCTATATGTAGAACATCGTCGCGTACAAATGACAACCATAAAATGTCAATTTAAATTCAAACTAGCTACCGCCACAATGCATACTTGATCGGAATACATATTTTTTTTTATCCGTATGCATAATCTTTTATCACGTTCGGTCGTAGCTAATTGATTTATGGATTTGCAATTTGTCCATATATAAACAAAACTGGATTGCTTCGAAAAATGGAGCAAGAGATCTTTATTTAGCAACACGAAATTAATTGTGTACATTTTGGATGCATCTATGTCAATAACTTTGCATAGTGTTATAGAGATTAACATAAATTTTCTATAACAGACTATCTGATTTCGTGGGTGTAGTATTTGATCTTTAAATGATCTAGATTGCTTATTTATTGACCAGCAGTTTCGTCTACTTTTATTGGGTTCGCATGTAGATAAGGTTTTTGTAGGAAAAGAATAGCCTTACATTGATCAAAATGAAAATGTCTTCATTGAAAACGTTCCAAATATCAAGGGGAGATATCTCGATTTGTTTTATATATATATAATTAAGATATCTGAATTAATTTACATTTTTATGGTAAAGCCATGTTGTCTATATTTGTATATGGGCCTTTCTGTCCATAAAGTACAACATTGGAATCCCTTCAAAGTATGATGTTTTAGAGAAATAGACCGGCCTTACGCCGTAAAAGATGCCACGCTACAATTGGCACGAAGTTAATGAGTTATGTATATGCGATAGTCACTTAATATAAGGCTCATCTGTTGCTCATTTTCCTCATTGTCTCGGAAAAATATTGCGACTGACTGATGACCGCGTATTAGTTTTCGGTGTGATTTATCTTTAACAATGTGTGTGTGATTTATCTTCAAAAATCAGGAAAATCTTTGCATATGATACAACTCGAGACAATTATATTTTTCGGGAAATAAGTTTTTTTCCCCATTTATACATAATCCCAAAAAGTCACAGGTTTTTAGCTCTATATCTCGATCTACAGATTTGTAAAGGAATTATTTATTCTTCATAAGTACTTATTTATTCTATTTTTAAGCAGTTTATCAAAATTCTGTCAAAAATATATACAATTATTTATATACTGTTTTTGATATTATGTCAATCATCATATCATTGTACTAAATAAGCTCAGCATCTTTTTTGCTTTTAGTGGAAATAAAATAATTTCTTGTGTTATAAGCAAAAAGCTTTTTGCTTTAAATATTAATAAATATCCCCACTATATTTCATTTGGTATGAAGAATGATAATTATATATTTTATTTTTGTTTCTTATAGATTATAAAACGAGTCGTGTACAAGACTGATGGTGTGAGAAGGTCCGTTAATCCCCGGGTGATTTCAGGATCATATTTAGCTGGTTCAATATAAAGCTTCTATTCTTAAATACCAATCTAAAGGTTATTGACCACTTACATGTAATAAGGTATCTTTTGGCAATAATAAATGGCGCCTAACGCACGGCCAAAATGTTAGCAATAAAAATTCTATTGCGCTATTTGTATGCTAATAGTATTCTATCTTTTGTACGATTGGATATTGTTTCAGTCTTATTAAACGGCACGTTTCCTCCTGCATGCGTATCGTGTATTAAAAGAAATAATATGAAGTTCATTTATGAACAGATTATAAGGTAACCAATAGGTATTATATTTTTAGTATACCTTCTAGGGGGTATAAAAATATTTTTAATTTCTTTGCAATATTTACATCGTAACTGAAAGATTTGTCCCTTAAATGTCCTATTATTAAATTTTTACTAAATCCATTAGAGCTGTTTTTGAAAAGTCAAATTGTTATATTTTTGACATATACAAAATAGGGGAAATCGGAGATAGTTAACTATTGGGGTAGGTATACTAATTGCCAAAAACTCGGCCTCATTGAAGATAAAGTGTCATTAAACTAGGTGAAAGGAAACGTTATTGCTTATATAATGCGGGAAGTATTGCTTATACATATCGTCTAAGACAAGGGTAAGATGATCGTAAACGAATACATGAAAGTAATTATTTTCAGTTTAATATTGTTTGTAATAATACCTCTATAGTCTTTGATATTCATTTTGAAGTAATTTAAAATGAGGATGTAGGTGCTAGTGTAGGTTTGCCTGAGGTAGAATAGAAGGGAAAACCTAATAATATTTTATGGCCGATAAAGGGGATTTTAAGCAAAATTTATATGAAACCGCGAACATATATAACAATATTTTTATTGCGGAATCATACCGCAATATGTTTTCGATCGATAGGTAATCTTTGTTTGAGAACTAATAATGACTGACTGTTCGATAAGATATAACCATTTGATAATATTTATGTTTATTATGACTTCTTCTACCTGTTTTCTTTAAAATTCTCTGTAAAATTTACACTGACAACTTCATTGGTCAACTTACCCATAGTAATTTGTCAACCGATCCCAGGCATGGGGGAGGTGAACCTAAATTTCCGTCTTTATAATATCGTGATTATACGATTATGCGATTGTTATACTATATTATAATAGATTGTTTACATTTGGCAATTTCTTTCCGAACCCTGAGCCGATTTAATGTATCAGATGTATCGATTATCATATTTATATAAACAACAATATAAATATATAATAAAACTTACAACAGTTACTAAGTGTAATGTGGTGAACTATCCCCGGTCTCCCCTATACTGAACCGTGCATGTGCATAATTTCTTAGATACAACAATAGTAGGCATAATTAATGATAAATAGTAATAAGAAGTTGTTTTGTTCCCAAAGGAAATTTGTTCCAAGATAAATTCTTTTACAAATCGATTTTGAGGCTCCATAAACAATCACCCTCGATTTTCGCGGAACGTTATGTCCTATATAAAAAATAAAGTTTGCTTCTATAATGGCGTGATAATAATAGTTCTAGATATAAAATAACTCCTGAGTAAGGGAAGTGAAGGCGTAGTCACATAAAGTGAAAACGTAAATAAAAAAAAACACAGGCCTATCCACTCAGCTTGAATAAGTAATTTAAGGAGCAATTGCTGATTGCAATGCAGCTCGCGAATTTGCTAAAGTATCGAGTACACAGCCACAAGGAAGCGATGTTTCGATTAACGCAAATATTCTTAAACTTGTGGACGTGATCAATAGGTTCGTTAACTTCGCCTTCTAAATTGAAATTGATAAAATACGTTGTTATAAATGATTTTTACGGCATACTACTCGTCGGGAATTGTATACGGAACCGTTAAGAAGTTAGTCATTTATGCGCAAACACACATAGTTGTTAACAGACTGTTATTATATGATCCCTGATCTCGAGTTTATCTCCTCTCCTTTTCTGTGAGGCCGTCTTCGCCGATATAAGGTTATTTGTCAATAACAATTTGCGATCAATATAAGGAAGTCAGAGTTCAAATGAATGAAATCAAATCAAAGTTATTTGTCAAGTCTTACCATAATCCGTTAAATATGTCTGGTTTCTTGCAATGGTCTACTGTGTTATACTGTTTTCAGTAAATTGTTACTAACTTTTACAATTTGTGCGACTGGAGCTTTGTTTTTAAAAATAATACCTAAATTCTATTCCGAATCGAACGACAGCTTATTTATATTTCTCTGAAACTGCTAAAACGTTATTAAAAAATAACTTATGGACTAAACTATTACCAAATTAAAAGCAGAATATTATCGACTTCAGCTTATCTCTTAGCAATAATGCTCAAATATATTTAAAAAATAATGAAAATCAGCCAGTCTAGTTATAACTTAACGTGTGGATATACGTTTAAAAAGTAATTGTACTACAAATGGAAGGAGTTTTGCTTTAACTAAGTAAGTTATAACGCGTTTGCTTATAACGCTTCGATGAATAATAACCAATTGGTATTACTGATCGAAGATAGAATGCAAGAAATGTTTGACGATGGCTAAATTAAATTATATATGTATTATAATTCATATTTTCATAATAAAAGCTTATCCAAAATTCCCATCGTTCATAAATTTCTCAAACGGTTTAAATTGATTGGCTATTATATCGAAGATAATGATTGCATGAAAATGTTAACTTGCAAGATGTGTAAATAGATTTTGTATGTAAGAATTTACTACAGTAAAATATTATGCTCTATAAAACTATGTACACATTGAGTATTAATATGAAAATACAAATTTTTTAGAATTAAAAGGGTAAAGGGGCCCCAATATCAACATGGCATCGCCTAGAGGTCCAGACATGGTCAATCCGGCACTGTTTGTATGTTAGCATACCTTGAGTACGGCCCTTTGATGGATAGTCAACCACTATGTCTGCGCTTCGGATGTGAAAGTACCCCTACTTTATTACTTATTTACTAACATTGCGTGGCCAGTAATTTTCTTAAAATGGCAGGTTCATAGCTTTATTCATTAGATGTTCTCTTTCTAGCATTTCTAATACTCCCGAGTGATTTACAGACTCGCAATAAACATGAGAAACTATGATCTTAGTAACAGCCTATTACTGTTACCAAGATTTGAAAAATGATAGATATTTTCTTAAAATTTAAAGAAAATTAATAAAAAACATTAAACCCTACTCGAAACATCCCCTTTGGTCTTTTTCAAAATCCGTAATTGACGTTATATATGTACGATACATGTCATCCAAGTTGCTAAATTTAAGAACTTATTTAAAATATTAGACAATCACTTAAGAATGACTGGTGGACATACGTTTGTGACAGGACCAACAAATTGTGACATTCTACGTAAATATTCATAGTGAGTCAATGATTTTGGTTGACCACTGTTACAATGAAGTTAGTCTGTATGGCTTTGTAATTCTTAAATAAAGTATATGACCAACCTATTATAGGACTAGGCTGCTCACGGATTGGCAAACTTTAGCGAGGTTAAATTTTCCTTGTAATAAATTAAAGAGTATAAACACTGAAAACAAATACATACATATGTACATACAGGCCGAATATATATTTTTATTCCATACTGTACCAAATTGCATCAAGTTCAGTCCAAAGGAGATATTTGATAGAATCGAAAAAGCGATTTATCAAAAACGGTTTCTATTGCATTTTACATCTCTATGACAGATTGTGTAGGTATACCATAAACGTCATGTAGGTAAAGCAAACTTCATATTTTTATATTTTAAATTAAATTCTCGTTTGAAAAATTAAATGCGTTAATCGTAATGTCGTAAAAATTATGGAAATAACTACTATATAATTTTGATCTTGATTCATGATACTTTTCGATACCGCTTTTGGACATTGTCCTTTTACGTAAACGGATACGCAGTTCCGAAATAATTCTCTGTAGGTCATACAAATTATTACGGGCGGGTATTGTACCCACGACTTGGGACGTCAAAGCCAACAGCAAAGCAACTGTGCCGACCAGTCGTGTATTTTTTAATCAGTTAACTACATATTCTGTTTTTAACCCCGACGTAAAAACGATGGGGTGTTATAAGTTTGACCTGTCTGTTTGTGTGTGTCTGTCTGTTTATGACATCGTAGCTCTTTAACGGTTGAATCGATTTTGATTTTGTTTTTTTTGCTTGAAAGGTGAGCTAGTGGAGAGTGCTCTTAGCAGCTATGTTTAATGAAAATCACTCCAAAATGACCGCCGTCACAAGATGTCGGATTTCAATTTTTTTCAGAACTTTACAATATGGGTATCAAATGAATGGCCTGGACTAGTAGAATACTATACACTATATCAAATTTAAAATCCAAGATAGCCGTCAACAGAATATGACGGATTACATATGGATTTTTCATCCATATGTAATCCGCCATATTCTGTTGACGGCTCCCGCAATATGGCTATCAAATTAAAGGCTTTGACTAGTAAAACAGTAACATAGGCTATTATTAAGTACTTATACATATATATTTTTTAATTTCTAGGTTAAATTTAGCTTTTTACGCGCATACAATTTTGAAAGGTTTTGTGTTGGGGTTTTTTTTAATTTTTAATTTAATCTTGTTATATAAATATTTCTTCTAGACATGCGATGTCAGGGAACTCCTGATATCGCTCGTGCGGAAGAATTATTTTGTATTGAATTGAAACGGCTGTTTTAAATAATTCCCTGGATGGCTTAGACAATTTTTTTTAAATTAACTTTCAATTTATCCGGTAGATGGCGTTGTTAACAGGCTCGCTTCATGTGTCATATATTTTGTATAATGAATTGTACAAAAAAAAAAAAATACGCACATAGCGAGCCTGACACCGTTTATCTTTCCTGTACTTCTCATCGTGAAAATAATAAATTGTCTTCACGATCAGAAGTTTAATCTATGTAAAATTGTGTTAAGAACCGTAGGTAACAAGTGAAACCGCGCGTAACATTTTGTTATATCATACAACAAAAAGTAAACTTTGGTATATTTTTATTATTATTTAGAGGTCCCGCGTTTCTTCCTAGCATTAATCCCAAATTACTTGGGGTCTGCTTCTAATTCAACCAAATAATACGTAAATGTCAGTTTTCACGCAGAGCGACTAGCCTTTGACTTCCGCAACCCAACTGAATTCAAACGATGGATTTTTCAGGATATATGTAGAAACTGACATTCTTTTTAACGACTGGTAAAGTGTTTTTGACAACCGGGATCATTTTAGGTAATCGGGTAATCAGCCCGCATTCCGCTGATACAACCAAGAAACAAATAACACACCGTTGTTGTCCCCCGCGAGATTGCAACCCACGACGTTTGTAAAGCAAGGGCCACAAGACTACGGAGGCGACTCACAATAGACGAAATTGTACCTTTTTATGCAACTTTATTAATTCGCGCAATATTATTTTTAAAAAGAAAACCATTTGACTTAATAGATGTTTATATGTCATATCAATGTCAAGTCATTATGATGTGTAAAACGATGTGGTCTTTTTTAAATTATTTAATGCATTTCTAATTTATGTTAAATAAAATACTAGCTTTGTGCCTTCATTCTCTAAATAAACTTTAATCTCTAAAAACTATGATATAAACTATAACTAAATATTATTTTATTCACCTCCGTCAGCTCAATTTTCGTAATTAGTTTATTTCACAGATAATTACAAAATCGACTCCAAACGCCTTAAAAGTGTACTTTCGAAACATATCTTTTCCATTATTTTGATTATAAAAACAAATTACTAATCCTGTTTTTATTAAAAATCTGTAGGACTATTGTGGAAGTGTATTCTATCAGATAAAAGATATTTTTTTTCAAATCAGTTCATAAGTTTCGGTGATATATGCGAACATTCCTAAATTTTGTTATTTTTATTTAAAAAACAAGATAATAAACGGATTTTTATGAAAATGTTATGGGACTATTTATGAAGAACGCTCTATTATATTAAAAAAAAAGATTTTTGAAATTGGTACATAAATGACGAGGATATGAGCAAAAATACATAAAAACAATTTTGTTATTTTGATTTAAAAGAAACACGATTTTCATGAAATTTTATGGGACTAGTCCGCAGGAATACCCTATAAGATAAAAAAAAAAATTACATACTTAATAAAAAACATTCGATTTGAGAACCTCTTTCCTTTTTTGAACTCAGTTAAAAAGAATAAAGGATTTTGTTTAAGCTATAATATGATGAGCTTTTATCCGCGGTTTCACTCACCTTATCTTTTGTTCCTCGTTATATATTTTTTTAAATAGCACTGGTTTAAAATTCAAAATGGCTTTTGAAGTACATGTCTTAGGATTTTTTTTATTGAGGATAAAATTTGTGTATAATGTCTGTAGAAGCCATCGAAAAAATCTGTTTATATTTTAATACAACATTTGCTTAGAAGTACAATGTACTAATGTACGTTACACCTCAATGAACGGCTATCACATTTATCTAGCGGTTATAAATGTTCCAGAAAATGTCTAAAAACTAACTTTAACAAAACGAGCCAACCAACCATATGATCGATTTTTTTTTGAAAAATGTACATAATTCATTAAATATAAATTCAAAAGAATGAATAGGAAAATACATTTTCGATAAAGTTTATATTCTCCTCTGCTTAAAGATTATACTAACCTCAGTTTATACTAAAACATAGTACATGAAGATGAAGAATATATTAACTTTTTGTTTATTTATTTAAGTAGACGAAATCAATCCGTCGTCAGACCTGTATATTTTTGTGGAAACATTTTTTAAAATAATTCTTAAAACGTATTAAAACTCTGATTAAGTCTTTATAACTCTGAAAAACTTTTTTAAAGAAGTCCCAGTTATCTGAAAATATAAGACTTATTAAGATTTATTAACACTTATTTTTACTTATTAACACTTCAATAATATTTCTACCAGGGATTTTCCATTTATTTAGTGTTAGCTGTTAAATTCTGCTGTTCTGCTGTTTCATTTATTTAGTGTTAGCTGTTAGCCAAATGTTAGCTGTTTTCAATATGCTCAAATAGCTAATAATCGTAAGACAAAAAAATGTTTTGGTGATTTTTAACTATGTGAACCTAATTGTATGAGAAATGATATCAAAAATATAAAAGCACATGATGGATCGAATAGCAGTGGAACTTTGCCTGGCATTTATATATCTACCTCAACTAATACAACAACTTGCTTTCGTTTTAAATTTTAAATATATTCTAAATAACATCGTACCGAATGGTAATAAGATATCCGCAGATTCTTATAGCTGAGTTAGTCACGACCAAATTCTTAGTGGCGATACAATTATTTTACGCATTAAGTTTTATGAATACGATTAGACGGTTGCACAGCGTAATAAAAGCAAGGTGAACGCACCGCCGCTGTTTGTTGAATCAAATAAGGACAATGCTCATGTTAAACATTGGAGTAAATCATATAAATCGCTCACGTAAGCTTTATCAGTAACAAGCCCACGCGTGTGACTAACGCGCGTGGTCGTGTACGAACGGACGTTTCCTGTGGTCGCCAACGCCGTTGAAATCCTAATAAGCGCTGGCGGCGCGCTAAAACATTCAGCGGCTAAGCCTAGGATTTGCGGCAGCAAGACAAAGCGCCGGCAGCGCTTTCATGCGTCATTCACTGTCACTTAAAAGATTTTTAGCGCGCTTTAGAAATTTGACTTTAAAATCATCAGTCATTTCTTTTGAAGGAAATTTCTTTGCGTTGTGAAAGTAAAGGACAATGCCCATTTTTATATGGTAAACCGTACCAAGTTGCGACAAGTTCAAACATTTTTTTTGGAGACTAGACTTAGAGATATTAACACCGACAGAAGTTCTCTTCCCAAATAAAACCCCGAGTTTCGAAAATATTTTAAATCGGAAAATTGATTCATAGAAAATCTATTCTATTGCGTTCTACATCTCTGTGACAGATTGTGTAAATATCATGTAGGTAAAGAAATATTCATACATTTATGCTTTAAATTAAATTCCCTATTCAAAAAACAAATTCATAGAGTTACGCTCTAATATCTATATCTGTCGTAAAAGATATAGATATAATTACGATATAGTTCTGATCTTGATGCACAACAATTTTTGGTACCACTTTTGGTCATTGTCCTTTGAACAGCATGTAATGCGTAAAGGAATATAATGTTTCTTCAAAGCTATATTTGTAATTAACAAAGTGTGAGCAAGCGTTCCTGTGGTTGTCAACGCCATTAAAATCTAAATATGCGCTGCCGGTCTAAGTCTATCTTTGTAGTTGAAACTTCAGCGGGTATATTAAAAAAGTGATTACCCTGATATTCAATTTTGGAAGCACATATGATATTAACTGATTCGGTATCTCATTAAATATGTTTGCATGTCTCTCTTTTCAACACCTTTGCCGCTTTAATTCTGTACATGTTTCAATTTTCTTCTAATCTATGACCTATTCTCTCCTCAGCTGTATCTCTCGAAATGATGAGGAATTCATTCATTCACTTAACATCAGGCGAAAAGAAAGAAAAGAAAAGCGCTAACAGCATATGATAATAAAATAATGTCTGATTATTTTGCAAAAAATGGGTTAGATTCTTTTGCGTACTGCAAAAACATTATAACTAAAATCTGTTGGCAGTATTTTTATAATTCTTTTACAATTTTATGAAACTTTAAAAGTGATTTTTTGAATTAAGAACATTAAAGCAGTTTTCTTCAGGTATAATCGTGAAATAGGTGTGCGAAAGGGTATACATGTCTCCAGTCTACGATGAAGCTTTGTCTTCGCTAATGTCTACTGAGTTAAACTGAATAGGAGATACTCAGTACCCTATTTAGAAACAAAGTTGATATGGCTGGAAACAATTACCCACGTAGTGCTAAAAGATCTTGGAGGCAATACGAGTTTATTGACCCACTCTTCTCTCGCAACCATTACGCACATACTATTACATATTTTGTGTTGTTTTGAAGTAACGTAATACCAGTTTAACTCATTCTAATTTACTGTGACAATTATTTTATATAAAAAGTCTAATATACGTTCGATTTCGTGGTAAACGTAAGAGCACTAATAGTATAGATTTTTTTTTGACAAAAGAAAGACTTATTTTGAAATTGTCCAGAAGCAGGTGGCTTCTTCTAGATAGGTGGTAAAGGGCATAGTCCACGACGTGATTTTTTTCACGGTCCACGCGGATTTCACATATCAGAAATATTCTAAGAAATATTTATTTTTTTAAATTTTTATCATTTTTCAGATATGCGAAAAATGCTAGAGTATCGTGGATCACGGTATAAACGAACACGATATAAAGATATTTCTTTCTACTCTATGATAATCTAACACTCTCATTCTTTGTAAAAGTTTCCAGAAGAGGTAGCAATTTCATAGAGCGCCTTGTTGTTCAGGTTTCGGTGTAAGAAGCAATTAAGAAATTAGTACCGGCAGTAAGGTTTGAACTCAGTTTTGCGTCGAATATACTGGGGTGAGCCTGTACAATAAGCTATCACCGCTCTAGATATCAATGAATGGCAAAATGATTGAGGATTCGGAAAGAAACGCAATCAGACAATAAGTTTGGAATAGGGAAGGGATGGAATCCAGTCTCCTTACAAGAATGATGTATTTTACGCCTGCTTTATAAATAAGTGGAGCTAGAGCCTGTAAGCTAGGCGTCATGGCCTACCTAAATTAAAAAAAAACATTTCAATTTATATCATGTTATTACTGGTAAATATTTTGCTTCTCAGATTATGATACTTGTCTCCTTATAAACTGTAATTAATTCTAATGTCCTTAAAACTTATCGATTAGCTCTTACATATAGAGCTGACATCCAATCCATCCACAAATAAGGACAAATTTTTCGTAACATTACGTAAAATATGGATTTACTATAACGCAAAGAATGCAGTAAAATGCAAGTTAAAAAAATTGAAAATAAATTTGTTACTGAAGTAAAGCATTAAAATTTTCAGCGAATTGAAAATGGCTTACAGTAGTAATATTTGACAAATACTTAATTTCATGTAAAACATACATGAAGTTAAGTATTTGTTAAAATAATATTAGCAAAAGGATAAACTGATATTTGGAACATTTAGGTCACTATATTTTTATATAACACTTGTTAATATAATAATATTGATTGGTGAGCATGTAATACAAATCGAATCATGCCTTGATATAATAGTATCACGTTTAACTTTCTTGAATTGTACCGCTTTGATAGGTATTGTAAATAATTTTGTATTTATATTATAAAAATATGTATGAAGAATGTAGTTTCAAACAGACAAAAAAAGAAAGTTCAAATGTATGTCATGATAAGATAATGGTTGTTATGAGCACCATAACAAATTGGATTGTCATGGATACAGGTGTTCTAGCATTACATAAATAAGGATAACATGGGCAAAAACTTGAAGCATGAGAACATTTGCGAAATCTTTACCCGTGCGAATGTCTTGACACCAAATAAATTGGTTAACACGGTAAAAAGTTAAGAAATGTATTAGATTTGTGAAATAGAAGGAAAATAGGCGGTAAGAGTCAATGGTTTTCGTTTTTGGCATTAGGTTAATTCTTTTACAGATTTAAGAACTCTTCTAGAGTTGAAAAAGTATGATTTATGAAAAAACTTTGCAACTAGAAATATATGAGGTTTTTTCATTATGATGGAGCGTTGACCGTAAATACTTAAACCACCTCCGTGGCCTCGTGAAAATGTTGTTGTTCCTTGGTTGGGTTAGGGCAATGCAGGCTGATCATCCGATTGCTTGAAAAGAAAGATGATCCATACGTCGAATGGGAATGTAAAAAGTCGGTCCCGGTTGTCAAGAACATCTTTGATAGTCGTTATAGGATGTCAGTGCGTTCAAATATCCTGACAACTGGTCTATCTTTTGAATTCATACATATCATATCCCTTTGGGTTGCAGAAGTCAGATTCCAGATGCTCTGTTAGGATATTCTGGTAATATTTGGGTGGATTAGAAGCCAACTCCGAGTAATTTGGGAATACGGCTATGGAGAAAAAGGAGAAGAAGAAGAAGTTAACCGTGCATACTTGAGACGGCCGAGTGGTCGACTCCTAGAGGTGGATAAAGCCCTAATGAAACTCTAAGGCCAGGGCTGGGTCTAGATGGCGCGGGATAGAGAAAAGTGGAGACTTTTATTCTCAGAGACCAAGGCCCACTTTGGGTTACGACGTTATCTTCTATATCTTCTATCTATATCTATTTGAGTAACGTAATACAAATCGAATCATTATATGAATAATTTATTAAACTTAACAGATTTGTGCGTGTTATCATAAGTTTGTATTACTGATGCGAGTTATTCTTTTTTGATATATAGTCTGTAATAAAACAATAATTCCATTATCATTGTCATAACAAATAAAACAGGGTCACAATTTAATTTTATTGCATCGCATAATTACACAAACGATATCAAAAATTATATTTTTTGTCGTAATTTGATGCGTCTTACGTAAATAACTTTATAACTCAACAAAACATTATTTGCTTCATCTTTGACAAATGAGGTGTAATTTGTTTAACCCAGCTTTGACTATTTTCATTTGCTTTGCTGATTAAGAGAATGAATTTGTTTTAGATACAAACATAAACAAAATAAAATTATGTACTCGTAAAGTAGGCCACATACATAAAATTTTGTCATTTATTTTGACAAGTAAAATATATAAATATATTCAACTTTGATAGTTGAATATATTATATATAAGGACTCGTTGTAGTGATTATGATTTTCTCGAGAAAATTATTTTCCTCCGAGCTATTTGGATTTGAACCTTTAACAACCACAACGAGATGACTTTCCAAACTATCAAACAGCTGCTGCCTTAAGAACAATTTTTTTTTAAATTAAAATCGGTTCAAATTCAAAGGATAATGCCCAAAAGTGCTACCAAAAATTCTCATGCATCAAGATCAAAATTATATAGTAATTATTTCCATTATTTCTTACGACATTAGTACTTAGGCTTTATGGATTACATTTTTGAACAGGTAATTTAATTTAAAGTATAAAATATGAATTTTGCCTTACATACATGACGTTTACATAATCTGTCATAGCGATGTAGAATGCAATTTAAAAAAAAAAATTATGAATAAATTTTTCGATTTTATCAAATATCTACAACATCCGTTTTTGTTACGAAAGGAACTTCTGTAGGAGTTAATACAATAAGTTTGGCCTCCAAAAAATGTTTGAACTTGATGCAATTTGCTGCGGTATGGCATGCAAAAATGGGCATTGTCCTTACGCTATTTGAAATATCAAATAAAGTACGTTAACTTTGAGAACGTTTTCAAGAGAACCGCTTTAAATGAAAGGTATTGCTTAAGAAAAGACTAGAGAAAGATGAATTAGCCATGTTTCTCACGTGAGTGATTATAGTATTCGATCGAGATATGAGTCACTTAATTCTCGTTTTCCTTCAGTTCTTTCATTGCAAGCTATTACGATGTGACTCACCGTTGCTCTATTCTTTGCAATCGAAATATCACTAGCACGGTCTAGACCTCGGTCTTGAATCACCAATATTTATAAACATACGAATTTTTCGTGAACAGTTTCTAGACTATTAGTTTTATAATCCAACTAGTTATTTCTATTTCTTAAAATAAAATTTTAATGATTAATCCCCTTTTATAAAAAAAATCAAATTAGAAATAAATTAAATATAAGAAGCCACAGAATTCACGGTGTAATTTCATTAACCGACTTCAAAAAAGCAGTAGGTTCTTAATTGGAATTTACGTTTTTTTCTGTATGTATGTATGTTTGCCGATTTCTCTGCAAGTTATGAACCGGTTTTTAAAATTCTTTTCAAATAAAAGGATATTAGTTAGATAGTTACAAGGTGGTTTCATATTACAATATTTTAATGAAAATCAGTCTGTTTTTTTAATCAAAATGACTAAACAATTTTTTTCATGAACATTCATTTCTAAGGCGTTGTTTGTAGTCGATTTCGATGTTTTCTGTTAAAATCAATTATAAAAGTACTAATCTATGTGCTAATTTTAAATCTTAATGTAATATAAATTCAATTACAAAGTCATTGTGAATTTTGTGTTTACAGTTACAAAAAAATGGCGAGTCCGTTGAAGTATCTTTATCTTAGATATTTAAAAATCATTATAAATTCAAGTAGTCCTTATATGTCAGTTTGCTTATTTCATTGCATGCGTGTCCAAAATAACGGGTTGCGAAAAGTACGTTCTTAAGAGTATATTATTCAAAGTTCAACTGACAACTTACAGGCCATATTTAGTTTGATTTATTTCATAATTACTCTCGTGAATTGCAATAAAGTATTCGGTGAGACATTTATTGGCGTTTTAAGAATGTTTTAAATCTTTGAACGGTTCTCTGTTGAATGCCAATATCATAGTTTATTAGCTATGGACTTGCGTACATGTATATTTTTATTAAATACCATATTGAGATAAAACGAGGATCGTTGACGCTGTGCTGAGCTGCTGCAGCGTCCCGGTTCTTGGGTACGATTTACCAAAGCGTATATTTGTATGATCTACAAATAGTTCTTTCCTAGGGTGTTTGTTTATGTGTTTTTTATGTTTGTAAAATGCCCTAGTAACACAATACTAATATCTTATACTAAAGGCTGTGTAATAAAATAAAGATAACTTTTAGTATATAATCTAGCTAGACAAATAATATATAGTGTAAACTCCATGTAACGTCACTCGATTTAACGACAAACTCCCTAAATCGTCGAAATCACAAGGATTTGATTGGTTTAGCTTGACATCCATACAATGATACACTCTTTCCATTTTACGACAACTCTCTATAACGCCATAAAATGTACAGTCCCTTTAATGTCGTTAAATGAACTATACGCAGTATTTTCTTCAGAGCTTTTTTTAGATAAATACATCTGTTCAGTGTCATAAACATGTAAAAAGTTTAATCTCATCCGAATGATACGCACAAGCTTTGTAAATATAGCACTAATCTTATTTGCTATAGTTTTTGTAGTAGTAGCTCGCTGTTAAGCTGTGTAGTAGTTGCTTCAACATTAAATGTCAGCACTTGAATTCAATGACGAGGTTTGTGGTTATCTCGTGTGGCATGTATGCTTCGAAAACATTACGGCATCGAAATGTGTGTCAGTGCGCGCAAGAGCGACCGCTAGTAATTTCTTTATTAGAGTAAAGATAATCTTGCGTTAAATAAACATAAAATATCGGTTTCATGACCGCCCATCGACCTAAATTCGTGTAAAATTGTACATTATTAATAAATTCAAGCGTAGTATTAAGGCGCGGTAATCGACGTAGTACTAGTTGATAGTTTAACAAAAAGCCGGCTGCGAAGGTCTGGCCCGCGGCACTTAATGTACGCAGCTCGTTATGCTGGTGTGAGGTAAATAACTGTTATTTGTGTTCTAAACGTAACGATTGCACCTGGTTTTACTGAACGCCGTGCAAACTTAAAACTGCCAATGCACAATTAAATGTACAATATAGCACATGTAATTAAACAAAATAAAAACTTTACGTCCTTTTATCACGGTTAATTTTTAAATTTTATCACCTTTCGGATACTTTGTCGAATGAATGGTCAAAGGTAGGAGTGAGATGTTGCTGACGTCAAGATGTCACTTATTAATCATATCGGTACATTTTAAAATATTTCTTCCTCCTAGCCTTTTTCCCAAGTTATTTGGGACTGTCAGTCCGATTTTACGTCCAAAAAAATATATATAAAAAAAAATAATCAAATATTCGTGTCGAAAAAATTAAATATTTGCGTAAGGTTCAAAAATTACACATGTCATATTGTGGATCATCTAGGAAAAAAGATATACAAGGTGTTTTGTATAATAGTATCCATATGATTTTTTAATTAGTACTATTGGAGTTCAATATTCACGACGTAAATTTATTAAGGTAGTAGCAGCAGCAGTAACTTACTCCTCGACCATTTGGTGAGAAGTCTACCGCTGATTTTTTTTCAACAATTAAACTATTTAAAAGTGCCGACACTGTTGTCATAGGCAGATTTTAATTAAGATAGTGTTTTAAATCTATGCACTCATTTAATGAAAACGGATATGAAATTTTGGCACATACAGTGAAAACTGAAGTTATGACCTTTCCTCTTAGCTCTCTAGTAATCGGCCGAAGAAAGTAGTACTTAAATTTATAGGATGTTTCGTACCTTATTTTAATTAAATTACACATAAAGCTCTTCTCTAATGAAAACGTGCAGATTTCATAACAATAACTAATGTTAACTTTAAATTAACATGAAGTCAAACATTAAAGAGTTATTACCCAGTTTAGATCACATTTAAACTTCTATAGTTCTGTTATGAAATTAGATGAATGTTAGTAAAAATAATACTTACAGGTATTTGGTAGAAGGAGCCATTGTTGACTGTTGGGTACGAGGTGAGTGGTACGACTGGAACGGACCCGTTGCGTAGGAGGATGGGTCCTTGTAGCGGCGTTACAGCCGGCTGCGAGGGATCTGTAACCGACGAATGAATGAATGAATGTAATTGGATGACCTTGACACTTTTATTGAATTTCGAGGTTAGTTAAAATCAATTAAACGAATGAAGTGAGAAACAGTTCACTCTGATAACCATTTCGCTATTCCTGCTTTAGATCATTTAAAATCAATTTTTTTTAACTCTGCCTTGTTACACTCACTTGTTTAAAATGTCAAGAGGTATGGAATAATGTTTAATAAACACAAACTATATCCAGAGACTTTTATTTGCATTATGTGATATTGTGCAATAAAAGGTAGATCTATTTTACTCGATTGAAAGACTTATTAAATGAAGTTATAAAAGACGATATAGCATCGAAGGATATAATATAATATTATATCTTTCAATTTTTTTGATATAACATAATATTATTCCGTATTTTCTTATAGCACCCCCCACTTAAGATCATGTAGACCAATTTTCAATAAGATATATTTGAAACGTTTCTTGCATATTTTTTTTCTATAAAAATATCAGCAAATTATTTCAAATTTTACTAATTTTTCTTAGCCATTTCAATTAAGCTCTACGCTTTTATAGGATACGGTTTTTGATAATAGAAGAATGGCGGGATCTGAACCATCGACGCTAAAAAATTGCCACAATTTTCACGTCTCTAGTATTTGTCGGACAATAATCTAGAGTGCTGAATAAATTAAATAAGATACATATTGTTTGTGCCCATGGATGTGTATGTATATTTATGTGCGCGTATGTGTGTGTGCGTGTGTGTGGGTAATTTATGTCTCATTTCAATAGACATTAGTTGAGAGACAACGTTCAGTTTCGACACTCCTTGGGCGCGTCACTCGGCACCGCCACTCCGGCCAAACATTGCGAAAGTGCCCGCCACTTGGTACGGGACGCTATCTTTTATATTGAACGGCTGATTGATTGCTCCGAGTTTATATCTTTTTTATGTTCACTGGAATTGCGTGAGACTCTTGTATCATTAAAAAGGTAATCTATTAGCACGAGATCGTCTCTAGTTACGAAATTGGGCAAATGCGAGTCTTTCAAAAACTGTCGATGGTTCATTTCGATGATTTCAGTGCTCGTACCAAATTTTAACTCCAGATACAGAACTACAATAACATAATACCGAATAACAGGTCGAAATTGATACATACGAAATTTATAGAGTAAAGAAAACATATTGCAGCACTCTCGTAATTTATAAAAGAGTTAACATACTAAAATAGGTTTTTAAATTCAAAGTTAAAATATCATAAAATAATAGCAATAATTTGTTAATGATTTTATTTAAACAAATGATATAAACACGACAAATAAAACGAATTTCATCGAAGATATTGTGTACATTACAATCCGTGCCTTACTGGTATAAGCCCTTGTTCTACAAACCTGATGTCGTGGGTTCGAACCCCACAGGAGAACAATGAATTCATGTTGTTGTTTCTAAGATGGGTAAAGGCCTAATTGTCTAAAATAAAGTCAGAAGAAGTAGGTCCTACTATACTACTATGTGGCGTCAAACATTAGCCCCATCAGTCTATGAGAGTAAAGGAACAAACAGTGTCTGCGCGTACACTTGTGCACTATAATATCGCCTACGTAGCCGGCATCTAAGAGGAGATTGACCTCCGTAACTAAAATGAGATTAAGAGGACATTACATATTTTTCAGACAACTGGGGGCTTAAATACTTTACAGGCAATGTTCTTACGGAATTTGAAGCCACGACGACCACTGGCTTGTAAAATATATGACTACGACAATAGACTTCAGACCCGGTTTTTGCTGTATAGAATTTGAGACAACCGTACGCCGTATAAAAATAATTAATTTGATAGCTGAAGAAATACAAGCATAAACATGTGATACTAGCTGACCAAATGTGAAAATGAAAAAAAAAGAGAAAAAATTCTTTACAACTTAATCTCCAAGCTTACAAATATACTGAAACAGTACTAAAATCGTTATATTAAATACCATATTTTTTGTGTTTTGACGAAAAGCAAAATGTTGCAAAAACAATATTCGGATAATATGAGTACAAAGAAAAACATACGTGCATAAACATATTTAAAACCTTTTAAAAAAGAGATCGAACGTTGACAGAATATCTTAGTTCGGTTTTTGTTGTAACTTCTTTAAAATAAATTTGATTTCACGTGGACTTAACGGCTACCACAGTTTGTAAAAAAAACTGCAAAGTAACAAAGAGAACGTTAATATTATAAATAACAATTATCTATATACAAAAGCAAATATTGATCAATTTTTAAGTAATGCCCAAAAGATGTTTCTTTAAACTTTAGAAAAATTCTAAATTTGTCCTTTAATGAATTGAGCTGGACTAGCAATTTAACCTATACGGTTCGGTAGCATAGGTATTAGGAAAATTTCAAGCATTGCTAAGGCAACTTTCCTTACTTCCGTGCATAATATAACTTTTTTGAATGAAAAAAGTAACAACAACCAAATTTAGATCTCTCCTCTGCTGAGGAGGCAAGGATATCTTGGATGGCTTTCGCCCTAACGAGAATTTTTTACTGGATGTTTACCAACAAAAATAATGGGATATTCCGTTGGTGCGGAATACTTATCATTAATTGTTTCAGGCTTTGGCTCCCTCTTATCTAAGGGCAACTTTATAGAAGGGTGGGGCGGCATCAGAGGCAGCTTAAGTGAGCAAGCGTCGCAAATACGAGTATATCAGTTCGGACTACTTATTTGTGCCACTTGCTATGGAGACGTCCGTAGTGTTCAACGACCAATAAATTTTCAAGGAGCTATTTTATAAAATTATTGTTGCAACTGGCGACAAAGGGCTGGTTCTTTTCGCGCCCAAAGGTTAAATATAACCATTCAGCGAGGCAACGCTATTTATCAGATAAAAACATGTACCTCTAATAAAATTTTGTTTCGATAAGTTCAAATATGGTAATTCCTCATTTATGTAAACCAAATGTTAACATTATAATATCTTATAATATATATTAATCAATTGATAATTATTGCGTCGTTAAGATTAAATTACAATAAAAATAGACAGTTACATTCGCTTTACATGACGTGCCATTAGGATTTCGGTGACTTAGAATAAAAATTAATAAAATTATACCGTATTTGGTTCTATTGTCAATGACTCGATACTATTTCGTAATAATGTGAATGTTATTTTTTCACCTCATTTACATATATTCATGAAATGTTCTGAATGGCAGATGCATGAATTTGAGACTATTCAAGAGTTGCATAAAATTGCAATTTATCTATGATAAAAGACCACACCTTGTTTAAATGGTAGCGAAGCGTGTGACAAATTTTAACTTAAGACATTAACAGGACTTTAACGCAAATACATGAGAGATTCTGATGAAATGTATCTAAGAGTTTTTGTCATTAAAAAAGTGATATTTTAATCACTAAAAAGTCTCATTCTTATGGACAAGCAGAGATTTAAAAGAAGCTTTCGTCGGAATTGTTGGACTATTTGACGTACATACAAATTTTCTGACTAAATTCAGATTCATCGTAAGCAGTTCAAAAATAAATATAAATAAATAATGGCCTCTTAACCGAATTTCATTTAAAATTAAATAGACTCGGCGGCTGGGAGAAGTTATAGTGCACAAGTGTAAACGCAGACACAGGTGCACTCTCTGTTTTGTTACTTTTAAAGCCCGATGAGAGAGATATCCAACACAATCGGAAAGAGATCAGGCGCAGGACTGACAGGTTTTTACGTGCCCATCAGACATATGGATCATTTTTAATTTCAGGCAATCGGGTGATCAGCCCGCCTTGTCTTGTTCTATTAAAGAAACAAAAACATATAGTTAATGTCCCATCACTGTATTCGAACCTAAGACCCCTGGCTTGCAAAGCTAGGGACCTCTGAGCTACGGAGGCGGAGAAACTAATATACAAAAGTAACGAAATACTATGTGCTTTATTATAGCTTTCTGCTTAATCTTCACTGTACATGTTGAGATAGTTTGTCAAAGTTACAGTGTCTAAGTAGTTTACAAAAATGTTTTTTGTCTAAAAAAATAGCTCCGGGTTGGAATAGGACTTTAGCAACACTAAACCAAAAGTTATAGCTTTATTACTACATAGATTGAATTTACATCTAACTCCAATCAAACATACAACAAATATTGTTTTCTATATCTTTTGTGGTAACAATTCACAATGACTCAAGTTTCAATTATAATTATTATTAAATGAATTTCGAAATATAATTAATTATACAATATGTACAGATTTTTTTAAATTGTGAAATACAGAAAACTGTTCCAAGTTATTGAAATGGTGTAATAAATGGTGTTTACTTTGATTTACCTTATAGTCAGATTCATTATAATTATACAAGTGGAAATGTACATAATGATTTCGCCACAGCGTCTGACCTAGCTTCCGACAGTAACTTGAACTAGTCATCCTCCGATTACCACACACAAATAGACGAATAAGCTCATGCATATTAATAAAAGAGTAATCAATGAAACTGATGATGTCGATAACTGGTTTGAAAGCTCAATGCAGCTTTGTAGCTTTTTTATCCATACATCACATTTATAAAAAAGAGCTTATATTATCGTCCATACATATTTCAACAATTATTTCTTTGTGTATGGATCGATTAAGATGCATATAAATATCTAGAAATAAACCGAACCTAAGGATGCCAAAAATTCATACTAGACTTTTTAAGCCTAAAAAGGTTTAAAGCCAGTTTTCAGCAGTTTTTTTGTCTGAATTTTCAATACTTACGTTTTTAATAGCATTGTCATTCGATGATTAGTCTTTCGAAATTCTTGATTTCACAAGTCGGATTAAATTAGAGCGACGCCTATTATCCAAATCCCTTTAAATACAAGAAGGTCATCCAGTGTATATAATACTACTTTATTAAATATAATTTTCATATAAAAATACTTAGAGTTTTTTAAATACTAAAGTATGATCCAAAACAAGGTAATAATTTATAATAAAACTAAAACAACATACCACGAAAAAAGTAACATATCTTTACACGTGCAAGCAATAAGCAATCTATAAATTAAAATCATACGCTACAGACTTTAACTTATAAGTATTACTTAAATTTATACATTTAAAAACACGACAGAAAATAAATAGGCTAACGATCAGAAAAGTAAATAGCCTAGCATTAGTAAACAATTTGACCACGTTGCAGTTTTCTTGTTGACATTTTGATTTATGATACCAAGTCTGTCAATGACGGACTGACGGTAAACCATATTATTTATGAACGGTGTAGGTTAAGGTCAGATGTGCATCGTATATTCTTATGCGTCTGGCGCATCATTGGAATGTATACAGTTGCTATACATATTTAAAATCCTCATTCCGCCGCGTCTATAGCCGTCCTGTAGAAATTGTTTGAAATCCGAATTACTATGATCATAACAACGTTATCCAAAAAAACGTGTGGTGTCGTGGGATACCAGATAGGAACGAAGTTTCTTATTGTAATAATATTTATTTCAAGTTCTATTCGAGGTATAGAGAAAATAATTATTCGGGTCAAGATTTTTTTGGTATGATTTTTTCAGTGATAAAAATAAAAAAAACTACTATAAAAAATTATCTATATTTATAGCAGTATATCTTAGCAATGGTTTATAAAAAAATATATAGTAATAATATACAAAGAAATAGTTATTTACATGAATATTATATAATAATATCGAACTAAAATAATAAACAAACAATGATTAAAAAATTAAATTATAAAATAAATAAATATTAAATAAATAAGTTAATTTACAATTAAATAAACAGTCATCCCGTGGACACTGTAAAGCCGTCATACACACGATAAATTTTACGTTACGAACGTTTTTTGCCGGCTAGGAGTACTCTGCAACGGCCCATAAGGAACTTTATTCCAAAAATAAGATAACAGGTAACAGTAAAATGTCAGCTTTCTATAAAATAATATTATTGAAGTGCAAAGAACATCCGCAAAAATTAAATCAAAAAAAAGTTCCGTTATTGTCAGTTGTTTTTATTTTAACACAACATTGTTGAACCGACTTCAAACGCCTTTAAAGTGACGTTAATGATACAATTTTTTCATTTAATATTTATTATCTTAAAAAGAAACTATTTGGCGAAATAAAAAATATAAAAAAATATATTGGGTGACTTTGTATTTATATTCTTTCAAATAAAGAAATAATTTTAAAATCCTTTTCATAACTTGCGGATGTCTCCGCACCAATTTCACATTCATACAATAAGACATACAGTCGAATCGAGAACCTCCTCCTTTTTTAATTCGGTTGAAAACAGAAATATTGTCTATTAATTTCTAACACAGCTCTGATTGAAATATACTAATAACTAGATTATAATATATTTTAGAGAATAATTGGATCAAAAATAAATATGTAACTGAAAACTAAGTGAGACTTATTATTATTTAGTTAAAAATAATTTACGACTATTATCTTATTATTTAATTTAGAGTTTTAGAATGGAAATAAAACGACACTATAAAGTATATTAATAATTTGTTTTTATAAAAATATATATGATATTAGGATATGCAATTTGTTATATAGATTTTTTCAATAAACATATTTACAAACCGAAAGAACTACTCCTATCTAATTGCAAATCTATTAAACTTACTCCGCGCAGTATGGTTTTGCTTGCTGCATTTTCTTGCTGACCAGGTAAATATTCATTAAATCAGAATCTGAACTAATATTATTTAAAGCTCAAGACATTGTTTGTTGAAAGCGATAATCTCCGGAACTGCTAAAAAATATTTTAGTGTTGAATGGTCTATTTATCAAGGAAGGCTTTGAGCTATATAACATTACGCTTATGATCAATGAAAGCGGAGTATCAATGAATAATGTGGCATAAACGCGGAAAATGTACGCAGGTGAAACCGCAGGGATTAACTAGTTTTAAAATAATATGTAATACAATATATAGAACAGTGGTACTTAATGTCTTTAAAATGTAAAATAATTTAATTTAAATCTAATAAGTGTGATGTTTAACCTCATAAATGCAGTGAGCTAAAAAAAGTTAAATTAAGATAGACAAGCCTAGATGTAATAACGTTTTCCCTTCATCAATCTTCGTCAAGGTATTTTATAAAGTTAGTGTGTCGGTTGCTATGGTTCTGCAAGAATATAAATTCTTGCATACCTATTTGCAAACTCTTATGCAAAGTGATAACCGTAATACAACTGTTATTATTATCTTGCACTTAATGTTAACAATGTTGTTTTTCGACCAATATTATACAATAACAGTAACGTGAACCATAAAAAGATTTTTCTTACAGATTAACAGTTATATTAACAAAACTTGTCCACGATTTCGTGACTCATCCGAGTTGTACAAGTCCGTCAGCTGTTGGCTAGATTGACGTGAAAAACGCGTTTGTTTCAAGTTCGCGACACCAAGCGGAAGGGGGCATAGTGCATTTAAATGTACGACACGCTTATCTCTAGACGTAATGAATTATGTCCGACACAAAGAAACTGGTCCCGCGCAGCGCCGTAAGGTCGGTATTTGAAAGGGCGCACTGGCAACTGGAGGTATTTGTGGTCACTGGTCATTTGCTTTTCGTACTACAAATTAAAATTATATTTGAATTATAATCCATTATTTAAACGGCTTTTGAATATAGCACGATATTTTTTCATGAATATAAAAAAAACTTTTCACGCACTACCGTATTTACCATCTATTTACCACGGGGAATGTTCCGAGGAATTGTTCGGATTAATACCTGCTGCTACTTTCCCTTATCGTACGACTCGAAAAACTATCCAGCACCATCGACACTACTTGATGGTTGATAGTCCAAAACCGTGGATTTCGACGTCATTTCCTGCCAAAACGGCTTCTTTGTGGAATGAATGGTCGCCAGCGGATTTCCGGACCGATACGAGTTGGGGTACCTTCAAGAAACGAGAGTACTCATATCTCAAAGGCCGGCAATGCTCTTGTAACTCCTTTGGTGTTGCGAGAGTCAAAAGAAGGAGATGATCACTTAATATAAGGTGAGCCATTTGCTCATTTGCCTCCGTAAATAAAATACTAAACCTACAGTATCATCATATTTAGACTGAAGATTTATTACTCTCACTAAAAGTACGGATTTAGCAAAGGGGAAGTTACTTATCTATAAAAATAAATATTTGACGCGATCGGACAGATCTGAGGCAGATATTTCTTATAACTTTCGTAATTAAAGAAAGCTCTGAAACCGCCTCCGTAGCCTAGTAGTATGTGCCCTTGCTTTGTAAAGCGGAGGTCGTGGGTTCAAATCCCGCGGGGGTACAATGACTGTGTTGTTGTTTTTTGGTTGGATTAGGGCAATGCGGGCTAATCACCCAATGCCCTGAAAAGAAAAATGATCCATGCGTCGGATGGGCATGTAAAAAGTCAGTCCTGCACTTGATTTCTCTTCGGCCGTGTTTGATATCTGTCTCATCGGTCTATGAGAGTAAAGGAACAGGGCGTGCACCTGTGTTTGCGCTTACATTTGTGCACTATAATATCTCCCGCAGTTGGCCAATCTCATATTTGATTGGCCGCCGTGGCCGTAACTCGGTCAGGAGGAGTTTACTAAAGAAAGCTCTATTCAAAAACGGCAACATTAGGAATTTTGTTTCAATGGATTCGAAGCCGTAATATGTAAAGTTCTTTCCATTAACAAAAGAGAATCATTAAAATAACGACCAAAATTACAGCGTCACATATAGAGCTATAATAGCAAAAGCGAAATTCTATATGCAACGAATTATATGTTCATATTGCTCAAACTGTCGTATGTATTTTATGAAACACACATCTAAATGCAGTGTGGAAATGTGTGAAGACCCTCTCTTCCAGTCTTGACTTGCAACATATTGCCGTGTGGTCAACATGTCATTGCATAAACAATGGCAGCTTTGTACGAATAAATGAACCTCATAATATGCAAGAAGCATATGCAACTTCTCGCTTAAATAGATAAGCCCTATGAATTATGTACAATAACACTAAACTATAAAGTTAACACTTCTGTTAAGCTTTTCAAATTATTTTGTATTTCTTTGTCTTCATTGATGAAAATTTTTATTTAATAATTGAATTCTTAGTATTAGCACGTTTTGAAAAGAGTTCGAACTTACTTTGAGATGAATACTTTTCACAGATCTGAAGGATCATCATCTGATCGATGATGGCATTGACGATGACAATCATCTGGTCATATTTAAAAAAATATATCTTGTTTTATAAACGATACACCTTATTTTGATACAACACATTAGGAACATACACCCTTATATAATATTTATAAAATGTTTCATCTGCTAAACTTTCATCTGATAGGAGCAGAATGAGCTACTTTTCAGGCTAAAATAACCTAAGGTAGGTTACTTTAGCTTGGAAGTTACACAATACAATTAACTTACGGGATGTAAGGAATAAGTAAATACCATTAGATGGACCCATCATGTCTTCTCTTGTTTTAACTTAAGAAATAAACACTCGAGTACTGACGCTGATGAACGAATAATAAATCAAATATAATTACAAAAACTTTATAAAGTCGGCATAAAATAAAGTTTGCATGACTTTTGGGGATGCCGGATGGCCATGTCTACCGTTTTCTTTTCCCTGTCCTTTTGCCTCCAAATCTTCAATCTTGACCTTCTCCTATCCAATAAACCTATTCGAATTCATTTCCTAGGTTGATAACGCACTCGTGACTCTCCGGATTTTGCGTGTGTCCATGGGCCACGGGATTGCTTACCGTTAGGTGAATCGTCTGAATCTTCTGAATCGTCGATCAAACTCATGTTCACTTTATATAAACAGAAGTAAGTGCGAGCGTACCGACACTGGCTCAAACTTCATGTCAATTACCTAATTTTTAGAGTTTTAATGGGAAAATCTTTCACATCTCACTTTTTGGCTAAGTATCATTGATTAGCCATTACATTCCTAAATAACATATAAATTAAAAGACAAAACAAAATCTATCGACATTATTCTATTCGATGTAAATTTGAAATATATTTATTTGTATTTCGTATCAATAACCATGTTATTTTTATATAGTATGGTTCCGATTGAATATCCATAGATGTAACAAAACGCTTAATTTGTAATGTTTCAA
>JAOCPS010118708.1:0-15264 GCA_025505425.1 Graphium colonna | reverse complement strand
TAAACCGCGATAAAATCCGTAAAGTTGTTTAATTTAAAATGTCAAATATTCGCGTAAGTCTTAGAAATAATATTATTTAATCTTGTGTCGAAAACGATCTAGTGCTTACTTTATTGTAAATGAATTAAAGTCCATTTAAGATAAATAACGTTAGCGCTACGAATTAGTCGTTACTAAAATAAATGTCTCTCTGCGCGGTGACTACTCTAGAATGTTTAAGTTTATAAGGTCAGCACTTAACACGGACTGGTTTGTTTCAAACGATCACGTATAACCTTTTATAGAGGATATCCGAGAAGGTGCTACAATTTTTTACCGACTTCAAAAAGAAAGAGGTTCTCAATTCGGATGTTTCTATCTTGATGTATATTGGGGTATAGCTATAATATTTATGAAACGATTATAAAAACTATTTTTTGTTTGTAAGGAAGTACTTCCAGATTGGACCCACAAAATTTTAGGAAAAATCAGTTCTGCAGTTTGTTTTTGAAATCATAATAACGGGAAAATATGTCACGGAAATAAACTTTAAATGCGTTTTTATGATTTTCTGCGAAAATACTCATTTAACACGTTTATTCTCACAGAAAATAGCAAAAAGCGACTTCAAACGTCTTATGAGTGTACTTTCGATATATGTCTTCTCCGTTATTTTGATTTTAAAACAATTGGTTCTGTAGTTTGTTTTTTAAATAAAAATTAATTTTATTTTTATTCGCGCGTATCTCCGTCATTTATGAATTAATTTTGAACATTATTTAGTCTTTTTTGTATGATAGTGTATTATTCTTAAAAGTGCTTTAAATATTTTAGAAAACCGGTTTATTAGTTTATTTTTTAAATAAAAATAAAAAAAACTTAGGAATGTTCGTACATATTTACACAATTTATGAACTGATAAAAAAAAATATTTTTTTACAGAATTTTATAAAAATCGGATTAGTAGTTGGTTTTAAAATCAAAATAACGAAGAAGATATGTTCCGAAAGATTACTTTTGAGGTGCTTAAAATTGGCTTTGTAATTTTTTGTGAAAGTAAACTTGTATTATTCCGTCGGTTTTCATGTTTTTGTCTAAATTTTATTCAATAATCTTTTGTTATTTAAAATATTATTAGCCTTAACATAGCCAAAAACATATTAGCATCAAATTGTGTCCTTATATTAAAAATCAATCAAAGTTGTAAACTAACACGTATACTGTAAAAAAATTCTGCAAACGACATCTTAATGTTACAAAGCCAATCTTTACATATAAGGATCACATACGGAACAACTAAGTAATATATTTCTTGTGAAGTAGTTAATGGGCTAGCATATATTTGATATGATTACAAAAACAGTTGGAAAATGATATTTGCTTGTAGGATAGGTTAATCATTAGGATTCAGTTTTTATATAAAATATTCAATTTGTTGATATTATTAATGTAAAATGATGCTCTGCTATTATTGGTATGGATCAGAAATATCATATTATAATCTCGAATAATTTAAGCATGTAATTTTGTGCCTACAGCAGCTGTAGACTAGAGGACCACGTGATAATAAATAAATCAAAACACTATGATAATTAAACAAAACTCTTCTCTTATTAGATCTGCGTTTGGTGTTATAAGGGTGTCTACAAACAATCATTACACGGGTACAATATCCAGATCCATAATAACAATTTTTAGGTATTACAATTTTTGCAAATATTTGCTCCAGGTGGGAATCGAACTCATGACTTGCATCGCCGTAACTAACTTCTTAGCTGCGGCGTCTCAGGTAATGTACACAGCACATTCATTCCGAATTCGTTTGTTTTAGACTCCCTTAAAAGGAAACAAAATATATTTCTAATATTGTCTAATTTCCAGTCAATTAGATTCCCTTTCTCTCTCTCTTTTCTCTACTAGGATAGTAACAGTCACGCCACCCTTAATGTTGCCAGAATTCACAGGCGAATGTTATCAGCCATTGCCAAGTGAATCGCTTGGTTTTTCAATGTCGAAATGTCTATACTAATTTAAAAGCTGAAGAATTTTTTTGTTTGGTTGAACGCGCTAATGTTAGGGACTACTGATTCGAATTGGAACCCCTTAAAGTGTTATATAATCTATTCATCGAGAAAGGCTTTAGACTATATAAAATCAAGCTATGACCGAAAGGAGTGGAGCGGCAATAAATGTTATATAAACTGGATTGTACTCAGGAGAAATCGCTGAGAGCAGCTGGTATAATTATGATTCAGTGGATATATGAAGCGTTGTAACCTTTCCGCGGTCTTTTCAAAATAGAAAATGTCATTAAAATGAACAACATACAAACAAATATACAGAGCTGCCCCTATCAGCATTTGCATCATTTAAGGTTAATTTCAAAAAAATTAAAAATAACCGCCAATTTTTTCTAACATTCTCCACTGCTAGGCCTCCTCTAGAACAAGGGTATAGAGCATAGTCCACGACGCGGCCCCAGTGCGGATAGGTGGACTTCAAAAACCTTAGAAATATTATTTCATAGATATGCAGGTTTCCTCACAATGTTTTCCTTCACCGCAGAGCACGTGGCAATTCAGCACATGAAATTTCAATTAGAAAATTTACTATTTCATTGGTGCTGGCACCAGGGGTCGAACTCAGGTTCGCTTCAAATAAACAGAATTGAAGGCGAGCGCTCGGACACTGAGCTACTACAGCTATATTTTTATATATTTCAAAAGTGAACACATTATTTGTATTGCAATAAAAGATCAATTATAGCTTCCTATTGAATACGATCCACCACGGTTGTAATAGACTTATCGGAGCACAATGCTGGCGATCATTACGGTGGCAACCGCGGGCAATCTGGCCAATTTCCCTAAAGGTCGACGCTACTGCATAATGAAGCTAAATAAACACGGTTATTGCAAAATCCCCACTGTGTATTCGATGTGTGGTACAAGTGATGAGAGTGCGGCGAGCGTCATATTCTCTGTAATATGTAAGTCATTAATTTGCTAACATGTATATAACATTTTTATGTCACGAATTTTATGATTATATGTAATTTTTTTATGGCCTATAAGTCAAATGGGCTAGTGGGTCACCTAATGGTAAGTGACTTTTGTTGCCTATGGAGTCTCGCAATACCAGAGGAGTTTTAAGAGCATTATCGGCCTTTAAAGGCATCTATATGTATATATTATAAATTACTAATAACTTCGAGTATATACGTTTATTTTTGAAATAATGCTCTATACACCTACTCCTTATTTCTCTGCGCTATCCAAAAATTTACTTTGAGAGGACTTTGGATTAAATTTAAATATATGAATTAAAATTAAATGAATATCAAAATCGGTTATTGATTATGAAGCTAACAATAAACTGCATCGCGGATTAACTTGCACTTTACTACATAATAATACATTTTTACATAATTTTATATTATTGTAATCGATATTAAAAACGAAACGAATTAAAAAACATCTGAGGTAAATATATCAGTAATTGATACAAATAACATCAAATACAATAGTTTTTTTAATTGACTTCAAAAAAAGTTTTTTATATATGCTCGCGCCTGTTTTCACCCTTTACGAACGATTTCAAAAATATTTTTTTTTATCTGATAGGGTAAACTTCCAGACTGGTCCCGAAATTTTTTCATAAAAATTGGAACAGTAATTTGTTTTTAAAATCAAAATAACGATAAACATATATTTGGAAAACACTTTTAAGGCGTGTAAAGGAACTTGTTACAATTTTTGAACAACCTCCGACGTCAATCCCTCATAACTTGGACCACACAATAATCGCCGTCCCGTTCGCAACGCACAGTTTTTAGATTGCACGTGTGCATCGAATCCTATTCAATATCTAACTTAGTGTTTATTCGTTTTGCGCGTGACGGCGTTAGTCACGCTGCTACTGATTTTATTTTTGAACAAAATATCGAAATATTATGATTGTCATAATTATCCGTTCACTAAATTGTTGGCTCGCAATGTTTTATACAAAGTGGCATGACAAGGACATTCAAATTTTGTTCTACAGACTTCTTGTTTTTTTAAAAAAAATATGGCACCACCAAGTGCCTTGGTAATTCTGCCAATTATGTTGAATTAAGCAGCTGTTAAGTTAAAAAAAACGCTAAAAGCGGCTTTTGTACGGTTAGTAAACCGTCCTATATTACGATTCAGTTTTATTTACAATTTAATTTAATTACAGAATATAACATGAAAGATAGGGATTATAGGATAATTATTGAATTTGCGAAGACGTTTTTTTAGGTTGGTAAAGCACAAAATCTTGCCTACAGCTCTTACTATACTTATTTTGCCATTTGGTGAGGGTGATCACTTTCTCACATACATAGCTATATTTATTTTAGGTCGACGTCATAATTTATGTAGTTCTCATTTGTATGCACGAAGATAAATACACTCGCTGTTTGTGTTTTTACAGCCGATTTGTAGTTATACAGCCCGATCAGGGTGTAAGAATAGGGATAAATGCATAATGATTTGAGACAGTACAAACATCTAAGTAATTTTTATGGGCTCACTCTATGTATGAATCATCTAACTGGCGAAAATCAAACTAAAAGTAAAGATAATATGTATATGATAAAAAGTAAAGATATAGAGTAAATTCAAATAAAAGGAGTGTTAAATATAGATTCTGAATTACCAAACTAAGACATAAGTGCACAGTGTTATTCTTTCGCTTGGGATTTGTACCTACTCCATGGGGATTACAAAATATGGTTTTCTACAACTAGAGTAATATTACATTCAAATAACTTTAAAATATATTTATCACAAATTTTATCTAAAAAGTAAAGTCAGTGACAACTTCCATTTTCACTTTCACTTTCTATAAGAATATCTCCCAATGTTAATTTTTGATAATATTTTATGTACCTAAAATAATATAAAAATTTACAAACATTGGTTATATAAAAAAGCTGGTTATATAAAATTGATTATATTTTTAATGCTAAAGACAAAAAAGGAAAATTTTCAGATATAATAATCACAGTAAATGACCGCAATCATGTTTTAAATTAAGCGTTACTGGTTGCAAGTTTATGATAAAAAATGTAACAAAACCAAATTTAAGTGTTGGCGAGATGACAGTGACATACGTCTAATTAAAAAAAATTGCAACACGATCTTTTCATTTGTGGTAATACTTAAAAGGAGGCATAGAAAATTATTATATTTGATTATTATAAAAAAGTGTGTAGCTGAAGGTTTTTAACCTTACACACTTAAAACGATAAATACAGTATTCGTCGTGGAACTCGTGTGTAATTATCAACCATTTATAATCGCAAGCTATTGTCGTCTTATGCAATTACACACGTCCCTTGCAATTTTTTGTCATCAAAAATTTATTATCCACTACTTCATACATAGTTGCGTGGCATAGTTCTCCATGGCTTAATGGTATAGGCCTTGCCTTAAGGATCAAAAATTGTAGGTTCATAGTCCACGGAGATAAATTTAAGTGTTTTTGCGTTTTACTTCGGTCAGGACGCAAATTGGATATGCAATGCATTATTTGCCTAGTGTCTTCATTACTAAAAATTCTTAGTAATTTATTTATGTAGTCACACTAACAAGGTTAAATGTAGATTAATTTCATAAAAATGAAAAATATATATATTCATGCCAATGAAATGTCCAACTTAATACTATTATAATAATAACATTGAATAAGAATAACAATAAGGATACTAATGAAAAATTATCAATAAAAAAATATAAATATAGATAAATCACAATTGAATTTCATTATAAATAAACTTGAATTAAATGTAAAAGTCGAAAATATTTACAAAAAAATTATTACTATGGCAATATGGCGGATTTTAAATACAATTCAAAGGAACTGTTTTAAATATTTTTTGAAATAATGGAATTTGTTTGAAAATATTTCGATTATCGGGGATTTTTCATTTCTTTTTTACTTTTCGACTTAATACAAAGAACATTAAAGTTATGTACCGCATTGTAACTTGTCGTCAATCTATTTAACGGAGAACACTCACCAAGGTTAGAACAAGCTGGTTTTACAGTAAAAGGAGTATATTGGTTTAACCTGGGCAGTATTCTAGGTACAGATATATTTAACTGAGCAGTCAAATGAGTGGCGTCAATGTAACCAGTTTAATAGGTGGTAGAGCGTAACATCCTTTCACAGCTTTTGCTGCCTAACCACCAATTTTTACGGCCACGCTCGTCCGGGGAAGTACCACTGCCCGAAAACCACCGGATACCGAAAGGCCATGTATACCCTTTTCTTTTCACGCTCCTTTCCCCTCCAAATCCCTAATACAACCCCATCCTACCCAATAAAACTATGTTATTCAATTTCCTAGGTTAAAAACGCACTCACAACTCTCCGGATGTTGCATATGTCCATGGGCGACGGGGTCACTTACCATCAGATGAACCATCTGCTTGTTTGTCTTCTTTACCATAAAAAAAACATTTACTAATTTACATAGAAATGAGACATCAAGTAGGTTTCTTCGACATTTAAGCGAATTTAAGCCGAAATATTTCAACCGATCTTTATAACTTGACAGCTTCTTGGCTAAATTAGTAAACTGTATGATAAATGCCATATTTTTTTTAATCATTTTTTAAGCGATTTGTGTATGTAGCGTAGTGCGGGTTCCAAACAACACTGCAATATTCCAAGTTACTTCTAACTTACGCATTATATATAGTTATTTTAGTACAGGGATTTCTAAAATCTCCACAATTGCGCATAACAAAACCCAATGACTTCAGGCTGTTCCCGACAATGCTATTTATATGAATATTAAAATTAAGTTTACTATCCAAAGTAACGCCTAAACCACGAATATCGTCTGTTTCGCTTAATGTTACATCGTTTATGGAATACAATCTGGAAGGTAGTAGGTTTTTTCTTGTAAAGCGAACCACACAATACTTCTCAATGTTTAGGGTCATGCCATTCGAATTACACCATAAGACCAGACAATCAAGATCCGCCTGAAATAATAAGCTTTCTTGGGTCGATTTTACTCATCTGTAAAATTTCAGATAATCTGCGAATAGGTAGTATATAGAATATAGAAAGCATTTGCCTATGTTATTTATAAAATAAATGAAGAGAAGAGGGCCTATATGAGAGCCTTGTGGAACTCTAGAAACAGCTTTAAAGGGCTTAGATTTATGCCCACTGACAACTACTGTTGATTCTCTATTCTTTAAATATGACATTAACTACCTTAGTAAGCTGCCTCATATACCAAGTGAGGCCAACTTACGAATTAAAGTTTCATGATTAACTTTGTCAAAGGCTTTGCTAAAGTCAATGTTTATCACGTCTTATGAATGTCCTCGGTCCCCCTCCTTAGCAAGAACTTCAACATAGCATGTGAGATTTGTTGCCGTGAAGTGTCCTTTAACAAAACCATCTTATTCCAACGCAAGCAATTGTTTGAGATGGCAGGATATTATCGGACATAAAAGCAATTCAAAAATTTTAGCAAATATTTAAATTATTGATATCTGTAGCTGTTAACGAAGCTTCTGTCGCCATGTTTAAATAGGTAAAACAAGTGCACTTTTCCAAATCTTTGGAAAAATACCAGAGTCAACAGATATGTTGAAGATTATAGTAAAGGGTACTGCTAGGACATTTGTGCATTTCACCACAAAAATAGATGGGACGGATCCTTTGCTATTGTCAAGTCTTTTTAAAACTCTAAAGATCTGATCGCTGGAGAAAGTTTGTTGAATACTGTATTTGTGCCTGGTGTGTGGGAGAGTGGACGTCCTTGTTGAAAATTAAAGAGAAACTGGCAGCTAATAGATCACAAATATCTTGGCCATTGGTGGCTTTAACATTATTGGATTTAATTTGGGCCGGCAATCCGTTACTACTACCTATCTTTTGCTTAATAAAAGAATATAATGATTTGGGGTTTGTTCCTAAAGAAGACTAAACTCTCCATATATCTTTTATAATTTAAATTAAGGAGAGTTACGCTTCTTTTTCTAAGTCGTTCAAATGTTAACTGGTCGCGAGGATTACCATATTTTCGAAATCTTTGCCAGTATTTAACTTTTTCCTTAAGTAATTTTATTAAAGGAGTTGAATACCAAATATGATATTGTTTGTTGCTGTGTCTTGATTTCAGAACATGTTTAGAAATCAATGATCTTATTTTATCGTAGAACGTTGTTACCATATAGTCAACTGTTGAGCATTCTAAGAATCTACCCAGGATATAGCACTCAATTCATGGATTATTATGTCATAATCTGCTTTGCGAAAGCAAAACTTTTCGTCAAATTTGCATGAAAGAATTTCTGGATAGTCGTTGTTCGTTATTTATAATGAATAAGTGTTTGTATGTATTTTAAATCACCTCTGTAGCCTTGGGCTGTTGCTTTGTAAACGGATGTTTGAACACCATAGGGGGACAACGACTTTATATTGTTGTTTCTTGGTCAGGTTAGAGTAATGCGGTCTGATCACCCAATTGCTTGAAAAGGAAGATAATCCATGCGTCGAATTGGCATGTCGGTCGAAAGTCAGTCTACGATATCTATCTTATATATATTATTACTGATCTGTAAGGCAATTTTTTTTCAGCAAAAATAGTTCAGCGGGATGAAAGTGTATCAATCGTGCACTACTTAAGACCACACAAAGTTTCCTATTTATTTGTGGAATAGTACGATTTGTTGCTAACGTGAAACTGTATTACGTGCGTTTAAAATATATAGCAATTAGCAGGTGCGATTCATATCCAAGGTCATTAGTCACTTGCCGGTAAATTAACTACTAATCCTTCACGTAGAGAAATATACGCGTCGTTTAGACCGATTAAAGTTTGTTTTTTGTGCATACGAACGCGAGAGTAAAAGTCTCTTCACACACGCGATAGCGCGTTGAACTCTATCGTTAGAGCATTACGCGTCTCTACATATTTTTTGTGCGCAAGTGAATGTTTACGTGCATCTGACATAAGGAATGTAATGATTCAAATTACCTTTCTTCGCGACGTTATACGATTATAGCTAATGACGTTTCCTTGATTTTCACTTTGCATATTGCAAAATTATATGTGAACCAATTTTTGTCTGCACCTTCACAGATTTTAATTTGGATTTATTTAGTTTAGAATGTCGAGTATTGGTGTGTCTCAGAAATGATATTCATATCACTTTTAATTTATTTTACCTAAAAATCCTTTATCTGTAAGTTATATTTTAATCCCAATAAGAATAAATTAATAACCTTATTTTAACGACAAACAGAAAAATATTGCCATTTCAATGCATATTTTATTTATTTAGTTAGGCGCCTTAAGTAAATAAATTATCAATACATGCAACAAACCCCAGTTCTACCCCAATAAGGAATTAATAAATACTTGTACATAAGTATATACATGGACAAACTCGCGATGCTTCCTCTATAAGTGAACGTTGAATAAGAAATAAGTAAACAGCATGTCAAGGACGATAGGCCGAGTTATCATGTTTAAAGTCCTTATGGGACCATCCTGCTCTGTACAAATATGTAGAGCGACTCTATAAATTTTTAATTTATAAAAACCACATCTATAAGTTCTTGATCTACTTCGGATCTGGTTAACTTTATTTATGAAAGATAAATAACATTTATTTCTTTGAAAAAAAGTTATTAATAAATTTAAAACTAAAATAACATATAAATGTTTCATAAAAAGTATTACGATCTAACTGTAACATATCTTAACCCTGTTGTAAATATGTCTTTCTTTTTTTTTGGGAATTCCTCCGACATTATAAATATCTCTATAAATGTTTATGTATAATATATATTTCTTATATTGAATGCATGACATGCATATTGAATGGATGCCATTAACAAAACATGACATGCATATTGAATGGATGCCATTAACAAAAATATCTAAAGAATTAAAACTACTTACCAGAGAAATTTCACTGCAACTTGCGCACTTTTAAGTTTTTTTAATGTATCACAGAACACAAGAATCTTTTCCACTGTTAAAAAGTTCTTTCAGATCGAAGTTAAGAAGAAACTGTCGTTACTAACTGAAAATAAACGATTTTGACTTAAGTTACCTAATTAAGGAAGTATAGGACATTTTTGTAAAAAAATAAATTTCCTATAAGTTGTATAACGGATGCATAACTTTTATCAGCAAAAACGCTCGGATCTCCCTATCTGCGCACACAACAATACCTTCTCACGTACTCTGTGTTTTTGTGTTACGCAAAAATCGCACACGATTAGACATGGATTTTTGCATTGGAACAATGTTTCGAATATTTGACAAACTATTGTTCCTGATTTTGCCCAAACGTTTGATGTGAAAAAGCGCAATTAGACAATTCAGTTGCAGCTTTAATAGCTGATTGAAAACGAGATAGAGCCAATCTCGTGAAGCAAGATACCGCAGATTAAATATTGCATATCTTTAATAAAAATAACTACAACATAAAATAAAATTAAATATATTAAACATGAAATTCAGCAGTGGGTAAGACAGATTAAATTACTAAAAGAAATTCAAAAAGCTCTGTATACAAATAAAATTTGAATCTAGCCTTATTATAATAAAAATTTCATTAGCATAAAAACTATATTATATCCCTTCTAGCCGAACTCTATGTATAATTGATATAACATAGAGTTCTAAAAAAACTTTATTTAGAGACTCTACATAGAGTTTCAAATATACAATTCGAAAATAAAAAGACGTCTCAAACGGAGCGAATAAATACCCTGAGCTACGTGAACGCAAAGTGAAGATGCACGCGACGCCAACGACGAACGCCGTCGAACACTGGCCTGAGGTAGCGTCGCGCTAAGCAAGCGTCGGTGGGGACTGTGGGAAAGGACGGTTGGCAAAGCGCATCTAGAAAGCCGAAAGGGGTGAGGGTGTCAAGGTCACGCCAGGCGAGACTGTATGGCTTTCTTTCAGGTTGTGTCTGATAATGCGATTCGTTGGAAGCTCTCGTTATGTTACATGTTGTACGACTTAATTGATCTTGCTGATAAACATGGTGTCTAACAACGAAGGACAATTTACATACATAAATTTCACAAAAAGAAATACCAAAATTCGAAAATATTATCTGTAGGCGAATAACTGTTATCGGTGAGAATCGAACCTACAACACGCGATGCTGAAGCTCAGCAACTGCGTCAACCGGGCATCAAATGAAATTTACATTATTATCATTATAAACTACTGTGGTCTAATTTTTTTAGGAGATATATGATGAGAAAGAATGTGACCACGGTACTATATTTACTGGAAACCAGAGTTTGAGCAGGTATCACTGTGCACATATCTCTTCAAATCCTTAATCCCGACCCATCCTATCCAATAAACCCATTGTATCCAATTTCCCAGTTTGACAACGCACTTGCAACTCTCTGAATGTTGCATGTGTCCGGGCGACGGGTTCATTTACCATCAGGTGAACCATCTGCTCGTTTGTCTACCTTTCCATTAAAAAAAAACGTATGTAAGCTCAACATTTTCCATAAGTTTCTCTTAATAAGCTAAGAAAAATAACATAAATTATTATCTACCTGCGGGATTTGAACCCGCGATCTCTGGTTCTAAATAATTGAGCTTATACCATTATCTCAAAGAGGCAGTTGAATATTAGAACATTCTATAACCATAATAGAAGAAATATTAGTAAGTACAAAGACCAGATGCCATCCGTATTTTTCGTCAAAAGTGTGTAATATTGAAAAGTCATCATAAATTTTTTGGTTACTTTTTTATAGACAATTTTTATATGCGACGCAAGATGTCACATTATTACTTTTTCTTTATTTGGAAAACAATGCAAATCTCCTATTGTGGTATGCAAAAATATATGTGAATAAAAACTACATTGTTTATACATACAGATTTTAAATAAAAAGCAGTAGCTTCTAGACAGATGACCAGTGATGGTTGATATAGTCATTTGTTTATACCGATACGTTACAGTTTGCTTGTTACAAGTTATTTCGGAAAACAACACAAAACATCGCATTATACTGCACTTCGTCAAGGCATGCTAACATGCCCTGATAAATACCAACGTTTTTAACCGACTTCAAAAAGGAAGGTTCTCAATTTATATGTTTGTTTTATATGTACGTTGGCGCATTTCTTCACCATTTATGAACCGATTTTAAAAATTCTTTGTTTAACCTTATAAAATACCTTAACTTTTAAAATATTTCTTCGGAATGGGCCCATAACTTTTTTAGAAAAATCGGTAAAGTACTATTTCTTTTAAACCAAAATAAAAAATTGATTCTATGTATTCTTGCGCGTAACTCCATCAGTTATGAATCAATTTTCAAAATTCTTTTTTTTTTATGATAGAGCATTTTTCATATATAGACCCATAAAATTAATAAAAAGTATCAGTTCATTTGTTTATTTTTATATAAAAATAAACAAAATTTTAGAATGTTCGCTCATATCTCCGTTACTTATAAACTGATTTAAAAAGGTATTTTTTTATCTGATAGAGTACAGTTCCACAATGGTCCTACAATGTTTCTATAAAAATCGGATATGTTTTCGAAAGTATACTTTCAAGGCGTTTGAAGTCGGTTTTTGTAATTTCCTATGAAAATAAACTTGTTAAATATACAAAATGTAGAAATGTAAACCACTTGTCGTATAACGTAATGTCGTGTTCTCTGTACCAGCCTTGGACTTGACTTAACAATGCTTATGGCATTAAGTCCGCCTTTGTGCAAAAAGATTAAAATAAATAAATATTTAAATACAACAAAAGTAACGTTAAATCAATAATACAAAGAGCTGTGGTTCAGGCTTCTGTTTACTCGAGGCAAACCTTAGTTCGATCCTCGTGGCTGATGAAATTGTCAATTTTCTAAATGCAATTATAAGTGCTGACTTACCACGTGCTCCGTGGTGAAGAAAAACATTTTAGGGAAATCTGTATATCTACGAAATAATATTTCTGTGATATGTAGAGACCGTCAATTTGCAGTGGGCTGGCTGCGTGGTGAACAATGCCCTATACTCTGTCTAGAGGAGGCCTTAGTCCAATAGTAGAATAATTTAAAAACAGGTTGTTACTTCTTAATTTTACCATAATATCAATGTGTGTCGTTAAGCTCGATCTACTTTTCCTAACGAAGAAAATGACAGGCATGTACGTAAGCGCCAATAGTATTTTCTCGTAGCACTAACCCATTACACAATTATTATAATAAAACCTAATTACTTAATCTTATATATAACACTTTAAACAATAAAAATAACATGAACGCTTTCTAAACATCTCACGGCACGAACAATTGCCAACAAATAATTTTAATGAGAATATTCCACGACCAAAAGCGACGTTTTGAGTTCCTACGCAATCTATAACATGCATGGAAGCGAGCTGTAGTTCCCGTGAATAAGACAATTTAAATTCTATTTTTTTGGACCAGGGCTTGTTTAAGAGGAACTCATGAGGTAATGTAATAGGTACTATATTTTTTTTTCTTTAAACATAAAAACGCTGCCCTGGCTGGAAGCTCTGTGGCTTGTGTTGCAAGGGTGGTTTACATACAGATGGTAGAGCATAACAACTTTTCACAGCTTTTGCTGCACTTCTACGGCCGCGTTCGCCCAGAGAAATACCACCACACTTTATAAAGTCGGCATAAAATAAAATATGCGTGGCTTCAATCCTTGTGCTGTAACATCTGAATAGCCGAACCTAGATCAAAGATATGAAATTATAACATGTGCTTTTTATTAAAATGGATTGTCTTTGATATCGTCTGAAAAGTTACAAAAAAATTCAGTGAATGTCAAAACTGTATCCACTTTCTGATCCTCTTTATTGTATTATATAACTACTTGTATCTTTACAAATCCATTTTTTTTTAAATATGGATTTCATATGATTTTTTTCATAATATTTAAAAGCTCTATAGATATTCAAATTAGACATTTAAAAAACGTCATCTTCTTATATATACACCTTCTCTCTAGAAACCATATTAGAGTTTTTAGTTTCTACTGATAGATTGGCTTAGTTTACTGTTTTATGTTTGGCTAGGGCAGAACGGTTTGATCACCCGAATATTTGAAAAGGAAGATGGTACGTTTGCTGGATAGCCATACAAAAAATTGGTCTTGCGAAATTAGATGAAGTGTCTTTCTTTAGTAGTACCAGAAATGTATCAAATATTTGTAATCAGGTTAAAACATTTTATGAGGTGAAAGCATTTATTCATTCATAAAGCATTACATCTTTTCACAGCTTTTGCTGCACTTTTACGGTACTACGTCAGTAAAATACCATCGGCTTTTATCAAATCGGCATAAAATAAAGTATGCATGATTTTTGGGGATGTTGGATGGGCATATCTACCTTTCTCTTTGCCCCACTCCTTTTCTTTCCCAATTCATCCTTTGCAATAAATCTATTCTATCCAATTTCTTAGGTTGACAACGCACTCGTGACTCTTCGGATATTGCGGTGACAGGATCGCTTACCATCAGGTGAACCGTTTACTCGTTTGTGTTCCTTTCCATAAAAAACAGTTTGAGAATGGAAATTATACTAATATATGTATTCACTTATACAATAATGAATGTCTAGGTCTTGTATCTTTCTCTGACATTGGCTGCCGTTGCCTAAATTTAATCAGAAGGACTTGACATTTATTTAAATATACACATGGGGGTCCGTTACTTATGGACAGAGATCGTTAATTTTGCAGACGTAATAAATTTGGTCCCCTATCAAGGTGCCTAACTTTTCTGATTCATTCTTATGAAGATTACAAAAATAACTACCCTCACGAGCAAAACTATTGCATCACTTTGCATTTTTTCGTCTGCACCTAATATCTTTGGACATTATTATCTGAAAGCGATAATTTTTATGCCAAATGAAAGCTGATAATGTAACGCATTAAAAAATGCATAACTTTAATACCATTCCAGGCCCTACGATTAAAAAAAGCTCGAAATTAAGAAAGCAGTCGAAAAAGAGTCAACATTTTTCGTATGAGAATTGGGAATAAGGCGTTTTTATAAAAAGGCGTTTTTATAAAAAGTAAAATTTATTAATTAAAATCAATATCTGGTGTTTCCACCCCTAGACCTTATTACACAATTTAGGCGTTTTTTCATGGACCTAATCAGCTTCTGGATGTATTCCTAAGGGATAGCATCCCACTCCTCGAGTAAAGCTTCCCTCAGCTCCGCAACATCCGACGGTGCAGGATCCCGGCTCCTAA